>VYZW01055472.1:13322-55276 GCA_013401315.1 Balaeniceps rex
TTTATTTAGGCCATATCTAGGTCAATATAAAGAACTGTCTCATGTGCCCTGAGGCTCGTTTTTGTATTTAGAGTAGTGGTGAACTTGTCTTCTACACAATTCTGCCTTTGCAAAGGTGAAGCATATATACAGCCTCTTTCTTGTCTTATAACTGGGCCTGCCCTAGGCACACAGTATAGTTGATCTATACATGTGCAGGTTGGATTTGTTATGCAAGTGCTTGCTTTCTGCCCCGATCTGGAAAGTACTGGGAAAGAGGATGGTGAGGAGCATGCTGTTGCCATAGTCTTGATCAGACTCTTTGGACCTGGACTGCAAAGCAGATAACTTGTTCTGAAGGCAGCAGCTTGCTTTCAGGCTTCATTTTCTTGGGCCCCATCTTGCGCCATGTCAGTGAACATTTCCTTATTGTAGGAGATGCCTCCAGAAAAGAGAATGGCTGGGACTCATCTGTGCTTGTTAGGTGTTATGCAGCCTACATGGCCTAAATAAAGCAATGCTGGTTCAAACTTCGTTTTGTCTTCTATGAATGTGTAATACTACTGTATTTTGTATAGTGTTGTATAGCATTGTGTATAGTATTTTCATGTACTATATGAATGTGTAATACTACTGTTATAGCAGTACCATACTATTACTGTAATACTACTATAATAAGAAGGGAGGCAGAATTAAGGTTATCACAGGTAAATAGAATAGAATATAATAAAATAGCACAGAATAGAACAGAATCATTAAGATTGGAAAAGACCTCTAAGATCATCTAGTCCGGCTGTCAACCCACCACCACCATGCTTACCATGTCCCAAAGTGCCACGTCTACACATTTTTTGAACACCTCCAGGGATGGTGACTCCACCACCTCTCTGGGCAGCCTGTTCCAATGCTTGACCAAGAAAAAAGAAGCACCAAAGAAGTGCTTTCTTCTGCAATTTTAACATTTTTTGAAGTATCTTCTGTCTACACAATGGTACATGAAATATGTAACACACAGCCCAGTCTTATGTTATGTTTATGTTTATGTTATGTTTAACATGAAGCAAGTAGTTCCATGGGATTAAATGAGGTTTTTCAAGATTGTGCTGCAGCACTACCTAAGCAGTCCCTGACCTTCCTGATCCTGACTGCTCAGTCCCATCTCTGCAGTACCCTCTTCCTCACTATGGCATGGTTGTTTGGGTAGTCATGCAGTACATCAGGCTGTGAAACTGATATGGCTAAAAAAATAGCCTAGCAACAACAAAATAAAACCAGTTTCTTAGCCTGTTTGGTTTCCCAACAGGGACAACAGATGGAGTAGCACGCGGACACAGACAAGCAACCGGAGACAGGACACTGTCTCAGCTGCCAGGTCGCCTGAAAAAAATCTATGACAGAACAGCCTGACACTGCTCATAGTGAATAACATTCAGTACTTGAATATCTCTTTGGAGGATCAGGACCAAAGAATTGTGTATTTTCTTGTAAAAGCTATTTTTTAATATGCATTTTTCCGTACCAGATGACCGATCCTACATTAAAGTGACATCCTGATTGATTTGGATACATTTACATGAATAATATTAGCTGTTCTTGGAAAAACAGTTATTCAGCATTTTTTTCAGAAATATTCAGATATTTGACATGAGCTTTATTTTTCCATAGATTCTAGTGGAAATTAATTAATACTTGGAGCAATTTTATATGGAGAATCCTAGAGAATTTTCTTTCCTTTAAAACAAGGCAGTGCTGCTTAGCACCCTGTGTGGGAGAGTCGTGGGGTAAGGACAAATAAAAGCTGAAAAGCTTTCATATTCTGTGAAAAGCATGCGGTATCCTATGGTGAAGCATGTTGGTCTGCAGGAACAGTAAAGTAGGAAAAAACATTTCAAGTCCTCCAAGACATAGCTGAAACACTGTGGACCTTGTGGAGGATGTTAAATCAAATGAGACTCTTATGTGCTCATGTTTTTAACAGTGTATCTATTTGGACACATAAAAATAAATCTAAAATAACCAGAACAAGACTTGAGCAGCTCTGCTGCCTGTCTATTGATAGACATTTGTACAACAGAAGGCTCTCATATCCCTCCTACACATCCTTTAACTCTAAAGTTCTCCCATAGGTGTAGTTTTTATAAGCTTTCTGCTCTAATTTTGTCAAATAAGCCACATTAACAAAGAGCTGATTTTTGAACTGTTATAAGTTAACCTTTCTCATTTGGACAGAAATGACTTAGGGAGCACTTACATAAATTGCTTTCTTGGAAGATTAGGGTAGCAGCAAAGTGTTAACAGTCCAGCAGAGGGGCATTGCTAGGAAGCCGAGGGTAATAATGTCTTGTAATCCCCAGGGTGGATCTAGGAGAAGTTTGCTGCTTTGTGCTTTAAGAATACCACTGAACAATAGCCAGTACAGATTCTGCAGGTGGCCTATGCTAGCTTTATTTGTAACCACAGCATCTCCCATCTCTATTCTGATTGAGAGTAAATGCCACCCCTGGCTAATGCCATGGTGATTAATACTATTGAATTAAAATGTTCTCAGTAGTTAATACTAAGAAATAGCCAAGAGACATGTTCATAATCTGCTTTGTCATATCTTAACAACAAATCACTTTTCTATACTAACTCCACAATAGTTAAGGTTGAGATTGGTGTCAATGCTTTCAAAAACATCTGCTGACTTGATGTGAAAATTGTGCTGTTTCATAGGGTCAGTATGAAAAATGCTAATTTATTTCAGCATGAAGTTATTGAGATATAATTTGTCCTATGCACTCTTGCATTCACAAAATCATCCAGTTCTGCTCTTGCCTATCATCTGGATGTTCCCTGGAGGAATACTACTTCTTTAGGTTTATCTCAGCCCCAACATTGTGTTCCCCTGGGGGGAAGGAAAAACGAGCAGGGTGTATAAAAGATGAGAATGCCAAGGGAAAAAAAGAAGTAGTGGTAAAGGGACAGAAGAGCATAAGAGCTGACAGTTACAAGAGAAACAGAAGCAGAAGCAGGATGAATAAAAATTCAGCCTTCTGAACAGAGCCTCTTCTCAGGCTTTCTAAAGGGATAAAGTTTTAAAGTGAAGATGGAAGAGTCACAGAAGTAAGACTGAAAGACAAATCACTTGAGGAAAGGAAAGGGTATCACCTTCTTTTGGCTTAAAGACCCCATCAAACATTTAATGTGCAAGCTTGTATCTCTTCACCAGCACACTGGTATGAAGTTGCAAACCTCAGACCTCTTTCTTACCCATTGTTCCCCCTTTATCCTAATATTCTGAAATATGTACAGCTTGTGGCTACACAGCCCCACCTGTCCTCAGCAGCCTTCCTCTGTGCTGCACACATGCACTGGCTTGCATAGGCTGTGTATGAACTCCCACACGTTTACTTTCAATTAAAAATTATTTGCAGTTTACCAATGTTGAGAAATCAACTCTAAACCACAAAAGGAGAGGGAAGCAAAGCTAATATTGCATTGGAGGAAAAGGAATATAGAACAAATTAAGAAAGAAGGCTGCAGGTGAAACTTTTGTCAGGGAAAGCGCGAAGTGGCCATATGTTGACCACACAATGTCACAGATCTCCCAGGAGATGAGCCCAGATGCTATGTAGAATGCAACTGTGACTTTGTCATTGAGGCAGGTGAGAATAAGAAAGAAAGAAGAAACAGGAAGAGAAAAATTCCTAGTGTTAAATACCACATAAATCTAATTACCCTACACTGAGTCAAGATCAGAACTAAGCGTTAGCCTAAATTCTGACCTTGCTGTTGTTTGGTGAATGCAGCTTTCTGAGTTTCATTGGATTTTCTTTCAAGACACCTGTGATGCAATACATCCCAGTCTGCACTGAATGCTCCTTTTAGTGCCTCTTCCTTCCTGCCCATTTCTCAATGTGATGTGTACCATACACAGTTATCAGCACTGGGCTGCTGCACTGTATTTTTTATTTCTTCCATCAGCTTTCATTTCGATTCATATAGAACTGCTGCCAGCAGCTCCATAAACCAGGTCTGTGCTGGAATATTAAAAAGGGCTTCTAATTTTGAAAAGCAGATAAGAAGGGGTTTCTTTATCACTTATTACAGTGTTCTTGTACCTTCATCATTAAGTCTCCCTCCCAGTGTGGATTCTATGTTTCTGGGTAGGTCTTCACTGACAGAAATATGTATATATTATTATGTGGCAAAAAATTGCCATATGATTAAATTTAGCTCTTGAAACTAGCATTACAACCCGCCCTCCCCCCAAATTCCCCAAACCTCCAGCTCTTTCCCATTCCCATCAAAGAGCTTATTAGGTAAAATAACAGAGCAAAAGACTGTATTTTTTCTGGATATTTATTTGAAATGCGCTCAAGTGATGGTGCCTTGGCCTGCAAATTGGCTGTTACCTTCTCTTCTTAGTCCGGAGGAGGAGTAGAGACAATGTATTCATGCTACCAGATAAACTTCCTACAGGAATGATCTTCCTGAAACCTGTAAGCAGCCCCAGTACAGTCAAGAAGCAAAGCCAAGACTGTACCAAAAGTTGTGTATTCCACAATAGTTCTCAAAGAACCATAGGTCTTTATGGTTCAAAGTCCCAATACAGGAAAACTACTGCAAGAACTCAGTAGCCAACAGTACTAAATAGTACCTGTTTTCTTAAGTCAGCTCTGAAGAGGGAGATTCACTCAGCCACTGTCGGTGAGGTGCACTGGCCAGGGCATATCTGGAGTCTGTGTCCAAGTTTGAAGGGGATGTGGAGAAACTGGAGAGGGTCCATCTGAGGGCCACCAGGACAGTTGGGGCATCAAAGAGTGGTTGGTCATTGGCCATCAGCGAGCAATGAGGGAGCTGGGCTTGTTCAGTCTGGCAAAGAAGAGCTAAGCAGCAATCTATGAGCAGCCTACAATGTTTGAAGAAGAATCACAAAGGTGACGGAGCAAAACTCTTCTCCATAGTAACAGACAATGTAACAAGGGTGAATGGGCACAAATTTCAGTTAGGGAGGTTTGGACTCGCTAGGAGGACAGTGCAGCACTGGAGCAGGTTCATACCGTTGTTTCCCCAAGGAGACAGTGAAATCTCCATCCTTGGGGCTTTTCAAGACTCACATGGATAAAGCCATGGCTGACCTGATCTAGCACTGGCAAGAGTCCCAAGTCACACAGGAGGTTAGACCAGGTGATCTGCAAAGGTCCCTTCTGACCAATATTTTTACGACTCTGTGAACTGAAAGTAAAACAAAAAGTCAGGAGTGCTTCAAGACCAGTTCAGTCATGGCAGAGTGAATTAAGCGACATCATCAAATTATTGCTTGGCTGATGTCGCTGACATTTGAGGTGAAGTAACTATATTTTAATTGCATAATTCAGAATCTTCAGTGACAGTTTCAGTAAGAGTCCTAGTAATGTAAGGTACATGGATTTTAAATCACATTACCCTTTCAACTATAGAAATGTAAGTTGCTGGGGATTACTAGTGGATAACTTACATCATAGATGTCCAGGCCAAGTTTCATTTATACGTGAACTGCACTATTTCTCAGTTTTATCAAGCTGGCACTTTTTCTTAAAGCTAAATTTACTTTTAAATAAAAGCACCAAACAGACTGAAAAATTTTTCTCCCTCTAATAACAAGGCTTCCCAAAGAAATTCTCCAAAAGTGAATGGAAAGGAAAAAGCAGCCAAAGGGGAAAAAAAAGGAAAACACTGATTAATGAGATTTGTTTGTTCTGGGGTGTGATCAAACAGGCCAGCACCACAGTCAATGATAAAAGAAGGCAAAGTGCTGCGCAGACTGTTATATTCATCTGCTTAAAATTCACATGGTCTGAGTACTAGAATAATTTGCTCCACACCATCTGGCAGACATAAGAAGTATGAATATGTAGTGGGGGGAGGGCGTGAGGAAATTTTCTGCATTTGTAGAAATACTGTATTGGAGTTTGCAACTTAAATCACATGTGACTGTTCAATACATTAAATGCACAAGTAAGCCATAAACAATCCAACAAATGCTAATTTTTAAAACATATAGAAACAAACATACTACATTAGTATAATCCCACTCTTTGTACTTTATATTTGGAACCAGAATATAATACAAGCCATGAAACACAATGCAGCAAGTCAGTACAAGTATTACTCACTGGACAGTGTGAATTGTACAATGTCATAGAATCATAGAATCATTTGGTTGGAAAAGACCTTTAAGGTCATTGAGTCCAACCATACCTGTCCACTACTAGACCATGTCCCTAAGCGCCTCGTCTACCCGTCTTTTAAATACCTCCAGGCATGGTGACTCGACCGCTTCCCTGAGCAGCCTGTTCCAATACTTGACAACCCTTTCCGTGAAGAAGTTTTTCCTAATATCTAATCTAAACCTCCCCTGGCGCAACTTGAGGCCGTTTCCTCCTGTCCTATCGCTTGCTACTTGGGAGGAGAGACCAACACCCACCTCACTACAACCTCCTTTCAGGTANNCACTATTTCTGATACAAGCCAGGATGCCATTGGCCTTCTTGGCCACCTGGGCACACTGCTGGCTCATATTCAGTCGGCTGTCAGCCAACACCCCCAGATCCCTCTCTGCCAAGCAGCTTTCCAGCCACTCATCCCCAAGCCTGTAGCGTTGCATGGGGTTGTTGTGGCCCAAGTGCAGGACCTGGCATTTTGCCTTGTTGAATCTCATACAGTTGGTCACAGTCCATTGGTCCAGCCTGTCCAGGTCCCTCTGTAGAGCCTTCCTACCCTCAAGCAGATCAACACTTCCACCCAGCTTAGTGTCATCTGAAAAATTGCTGAGGGTACACTCAATCCCCTCGTCCAGGTCATTGATAAAGATGTTAAACAGAACTGGCCCCAACACTGAGCCCTGGGGAACACCACTTGTGACCAGCCTCCAACTGGATTTGACTCCATTCAGCACCACCCTTTGGGCCCGGCCATCCAGCCAGTTTTTACCCATGTCATCCATGCCTAAACCAGAGAGGATGACTGTTGTAGCTCTCAGCTAGACCTCTCAGCGTCACTTGTAAGCTCAGGTTTTAAAAACTTCTGCTCGCAACAGTGAAAACCTCTAGTGTCGGTCAAGAAGGGAGATAACCACAGAAGCAAATACTCCTAGAAGATTCAGGCTGCTGTGGGATAGAGATATGTAGAATGAACTTGCATATCTCAAGGAAGTATGAAAGCCATTTTTCTAAATGTGTTTCTATGTTCTCTCTACAGAGAGCATAGTATTCTCATGTCTTTTACTTTCATATTTTGGTGTGCAAGCTATGCACTTTTTTCCAGTTTTGGTTAAGAACCAAACTTGCTATCAGCCAAAATGGTGGCCGTTTGACAAAGGTGTACAAAAACTGCCCTGGATGCAGTCAGGCACATCATAGGTGGCACACAAGTCTTGAATCAGCCATGATGTCCAGGTGAACCTGAAGGACAGAAAAGTGTCTTGTTTACTCCCATAATTTATCCCTTAGCTATGTTTGGTTTTGGGTTGGTTTGGGTTTTTTTTTACACTGTAGAAACCATGTTATTTCTATATTTTTAATTACAATGATTGTGTGACTGTATAGAAGTTTATTCCCATAGAATAAAATGTCACTTATTGGAGTGAGCAGTTCCCAAAGTTTGTCACCAAAGAATTCTTGGAGAGCACAGAAGCTCATATTGCATATGGATATGTACCTATTGCTGTCAGATTCATGCTTAAGAACCTGTAGCTAATAAGACAGAGAGCAGTAGCTGACTAGCTGTTTTCTCTGACGTGAAATAGCTGTGGTGGTGAGTCCCTGACTGACAGGCTCAGGAGGGTTCAGCTTGGACAGTTTTGGACGTTCCTGGTCTGCCAACTTCTCCATTCTGTCTAGGAGGCTGCTGGGAGGCCTCTGTGTGCCTCTGCCACCCCTCCACCCCACGTGTATTGTAACTGGAAATCTGTCTACTGTTTTGACTATGGCACAGACACACATCCCATCCTACACTCTCTGCCGTTGAAAGTGTAACCACATAAGGGTGAGGAGGGGAGCAGTCTCAGAGGGTTAAAGCTAAATCTCCTGAATCCCATAACGGACAGCTTTAAGAAATTTCCTTTTCCATAAGTACAAAAGTTTTGACCAATAAAATGTATAAATTCAATCATTGTATCAATACAAGCTTATTGGCTGAGCTATATGCGTGGGAGCTGATGCTGTCACATTACAATGCCTGAGAAAGAGTTAACCCTTATGTACATCTCAGTCCCAAGGGTGTTGCTCTACTACACATCTTAGATGACCAGAGTGTTTCCGCTTCTTCAGGCTGTTGCAAAGGGTATTTAATTACAGTAATACTGCTGTCCCAGTGCTATTACAGTGTTGCAAGGCAGTCATAAAGGCTGAGAAAGCATTCTCCTTCTAAGCTTCTGTTGTTAAGTGGCTTATAATGTGTCCAAAATGTGACCTTTAGAGCTGGAATTTATTGTGCCTGCATTCTACCCAAAACTAATTTAATTAGGAAGTTCAAAGAAAACCTGTTTACCAAGTTTTGCGTCATCTAGGTGGTAAAGAAGTATTTTTCAATTGCTAAAATAATTCTTCGAATGCAGGAGAAAATTGGACAAAAATAGAAATCTTTTTTCTTTTTTTCACTTTAGGCATGCCGCATGTCGCAGCTGAAGAATAATCTCATTGCATGCAACCCCTTTTCAGATTTCTCTGTTTCGCTTGCGGTTTTCTCTCTCAGAACAGTCTCTGATGGTAATTTCCACATGTTGGCTGTTATTGTCTCAACTCAGTGTCTGCATCTTTACTCTTGCTAGAGCTATGAGAACAGCAAGTGGTGACCAAATAGCATTCACTTCAGCTTAGAGTGTGGAAGAATGTCAATATCTTTGCAGGATCTGCCTGTTTGTTCTTATTAGAAAGCCTGCATAAGTTTTTCTGTAGAGGTGAAATTCCAGTGCTTAGTAAACCCCCCTGTGAAAGTTAGATCAAGACAGTCATGCAAGAAACTTTCATCACTGCTCAAGTAAAGAGTTCATTGGCTTTTTTATAACATTTTACTGGCTCACGTCAGCACTGTACTGATATGGACTTGTACATCTAGCCAGTAGGAGCACTATTGCCTTCAAAGAAGGGAAAGGAGGATGGAAAATGGGACTGGGAGGAGACTGAGTTCTGCAGTGTCACAAGATGTGGCCAGCTTGACACTTGGAATGAAGGACCAAGAGGCAGACGGAGGACATGGAGCAGTAGCTCCTGATGGTCTGAACAGTGCAGGGCAGTGCAAATGAGCCTAAAGATCAACTCTAGTGATGGACAGAAAGCCAAGCATGACAGGGAGATTTATAGGAGTGGAGTGGCTGGCAACAGATGTCCTGGAGACGAGGAACCCTGAGGGTTATGCACTGTGGAGACAGGATGAAACCTAGTCACTTGCCATATTTGAATCTGCAATTGTTATTAATCGTTTCTAGGTTAATATGCTATTTTCATCAGTCTTACTAAAGAAAAACCTAGGGCCTGAAGAGCCTCCTATGGCAAGACTTACTACATTTACCTCTAAAATGTAGTCCCTTATCATACCACTGAGCATCTGGCAACTAGTGTACAACTATTGCAGGAGAAACACTTTTCTGTGGGATCAGATACAGTAGGAATTTCACCCAGTCCCTCTATGAAAGCAAATGCCAACTAGTAGATAGGCCAGTCAGCATTCTAAGAAAACTGCTGGCTATCTTTACCTCATGGAAGAGGATGGAGTTTGGAAAAATGAAGAAACAAGTAGGTAGGTGTAGATCAAAAAAAGGAATAAGAAAACAAGGAAAGAAAAAAGAAAGAGTAAGGAAAGAATGATAAGGGAGAAGGATTTTTCTATCAAGGAAAAAAAGAGAATGGAGAAGGGCAAAAACAGACAAAAGAAACATTCAAGATGACAAAGTGGGTCATGGAAAGAAGATGTAGAACCTCAAGCTGCTGTGTTTTGTGTAGCTCTGTGTGTATGTTATGCAAATAGACTGTTTTGCATATATAAGAATAATTACAAACATCAGTTTAAAAAAGAAATTAGTATCAATTAGAAGTACTAGATAATAGCCTTTTTGAATTAAATCCTGTGTTTATCTACAAGAAAAGTTTCCACAGATACAACTATGCCTATATTACACCACCCCAGTCTGAGAAGGACATATCTCCTGGGGATAATTGATTCGGCCTCCAACGTTCATGCAATTTACAACCTCTTTGATGAATGTGCAAATTATTCCATAGTATAATAATACCACAATTTAGGGGCAGAAAGTTTTCAAATACAGTGTTCCGTGGATGGCTCTAATGGCTTGTGTACACATGATCATTACTCCAGAACAAGGTAAGGTACAAGCTTAAAGAAGTAACAGCTCTTCCACAATAATTTCTAGTGTAAAAACACCAGCTGGAGCTGAAGCAACTTCTTTTCCAATTCTTAGTTTAACGTGCTTCTAGTGTGTTCAATGTAATGATTCCTACATTGGTCCCTTGGCACAGAAGCTCTTAGAGATGAAATTTTAATCATTGTTCAGCTGAGCTGGTTTTAGCTGGTGGCCTATAGGTGGAAAGTTCAGCGTCCAAAATGTCACACCTACCTGAGCATGTGTCCCCAGACCTGGCTGGCTAGCTTTGTTTCCAAACACTCATAGTTAGTCCATGAGTAAAGAGAGCAGGGAGGACCAGAAAACTGGTATGAATTGAGGGAGCAAATGATACACGATAGAGAAGGAGATGCAACTAGCAGCTCTCGGCAGTTTCTCTACTGAAGGTTTGTGTGTTTTTCAATACCAAATGATAAGGTAGGTCTTGAAACCCATGTGTTAGATAGGTGGAGTTGAATGGTATCTTATTTCACACTGAAAGCACATCTGGATTCCAGATATTCAAAGAAAAAACGCTCATGATCATGCGTGGTAAAGTAGGTAAGTTACACACATGGCGATTGCTTGGTACCTGGACTCTAATTATAAGGAGATGAAGCAAACAAACAGATAAGGATGAAACACGCCGTATATCCTTCTGGTAACAGCACAGTAAGGTACCAAATAAACAACTGTCTTAACACCCCTTTTTGAGTTCTTACACTGAAGGCCATTGCATGCTTCACCCCTAACTTTGTATTACCTGTAACTTACTGGTTTTACAATTTTAGCACTACTAGCATGGAGCTTTGCTCTTTGGAACTATTTATAATACATTCAACAAAGATTGAATTATTTTGTATTTAAATAATTTAATAACCAACACTCAAGGTCTGTCTTTGGAATACTTTTAAGAGGTATTTTTAAGGACAGAAGATGTATTTATCTATCCATTTAATATAGACTTACCAAGTAAGTATGGTTACACTATTCACAGTTTACTAGCAGATTTGAAAGCATTTCATGCTATACAAGTATGTCATCCAGTTTCTTTCCAACAGAAGCCCCCCAAAATCAAATAATGCTTTCTCCTTCCTCATCATTATTAACAAATTTACTATCTTTAGCTAGTTGCAAGCTTATAGCATTGCTGGGATTTCTGTCATTCTTACTATACTTTATAAAATTATCATTCACTGTCATGGATTTTTCCCTTGTCTTTTGCTTCTCTTATCAATTTGCTGTGCTTGTAACGTTCAGTTTATTTGTATTACTACTTCCCATTTGTTATGACTGCCAATGTAATTTATTATACATGCAACTAATATGTATGATTTCTAATTGCTAGATTTATTTTATCACTGAATCTGGATGGCTTTTAGCCAAATATTTCCTTGATTGTGAAACGGATTTCTTTGGTCCAGTCCTGAAATAGACACCTGTATTTAGAAGGCAAGTAGTAAATTTTAAAGAAAACCTCATTTACATCAACAAAAATATTACAGATATTTTATCCAAGACTAAATATAAGACAAATATATTTGCCTGTTTTGTACAATGTATCCACATCCTGTTGCTTTAGAACGCTACAGTTAGAGAAATAGATTTATGGGTGAAAATATTTAATTGCATGTTAAATACAGTTTGTATTATTCTAAGCGTAAAATATGAAACCAAGCATTAAGAATCATTAGTGGTATGTGATAATTAAAGTCTATATGTAACTGAGGGTTTCTTATCTGCAAGTTTACTGTAGAGAGCTCATTGGATTTCTAAAACAAATCATTGGGGACTGGACAAATGATATTTACACTGTTTTAATTATCCAGTGAGATTAGTGTTTGCGGTCTGTGTAAGTAGGTCACAAACATAGCAATGAAAATTAATTGTGCTACAGAACAGCAGTGATTCATATGTTTTCTAGTCATAATTGTAGTA
The DNA here is from genome assembly GCA_013401315.1 of Balaeniceps rex. Lineage (NCBI taxonomy): Eukaryota > Metazoa > Chordata > Aves > Pelecaniformes > Balaenicipitidae > Balaeniceps > Balaeniceps rex. The sequence continues at coordinate 25,603 of VYZW01055472.1, forward strand.
GTATTTTAAAGATAAGCCTCCTTAAATAATTTATTTTTAAGAAGATCTATTAACAACATTAAAAGGATACTTTAAAAACAGAACAAAACACCACTCTCAGTGGAAGTAATTTCTCTCTGCATTTATCAAGTTTTACTTTGTGGTACAATTACTTCCATTTTCAGAGATACGCGGAGTCAGCACTCCATCACACGTGCTGTCTGTCAAAAAAGTATGTCCTCAACTGAATTTTTTTCTTTTTCAAGTATAGCGAATGGGAAGGGATAGTATGTCAACGAGAAAAGGTTCTGAGCCTATTTTTTACATCAGCTGTTATGCCAATTTCAATAGAAATATGCTGGACTTGACCACATTTATGTCCACATGCGTGTAATTCTTTTTCACCATGCTCCAGAGTTCATTACTCGCAATGTTCTTGCTCTCAGCCACTTCTTACAACAGTGCTGGCACAACACAATGCCCTGCAAATGTCAGCAAAGACTCCTGCCACATGTTGTAGCTGCTGATTTTTTTTTTCATTCCCCCCCTGCCTACACATTAGGCTCAAAATCATACCATTTTAGGGCATTACCAACCTCCGTGGGTTTATTCTTTCATTACACCAATCCGTTTTAGTTATTACATTAGTTCCATTTCCACAGTCATAGTTACACTAGTGTATCAGCATTTCCCACTTCAGTTGTTTTCAGTGCATTAAAAATTAGTCATAAATATTGTTTCATGATCAAATTTGACATAACTTGCTTTACAGGTCAAGCAAACACATTTTTCTTTCACAGAGTGAAAGCAAAACTGTTTGATCATATTCAAGCCATTTCATTAGTTGAGAAACATTTAGGTTTTTAATTTGGAAACACTGTGCCAAGTTCTGCTGTTATTTATACCACTGATAATACAGAGTAACCCAACTGTATTCAGTAGATTAGTCTGAATTTATACCTGTTTTTATAAAAATAGTAAAAAATAGGCCACTTTTAGCTTAAATAAACAGTGAGTAGGGAAAAAAGAAAAGGAAAGAAAAGAAGCAGACTGATTAGAAGAAAAATTTGCCTGCTCATTGAATGGTCAAAATGAGTTGGTGTATAATGCTTTGTTGCTGCAATACTTGCCTCAGGAAGGAAGGTGACTGCAAATGCAATTCCCACTGATAGTTCTGTATTTCCAGTTCAGCTGGGGATTTAATTTGTTTGTATTTGAATTATTGAATAGCAAGAGGAAACTGGTGTCTCAAGGAGCAAGGCTGCTTTCCCTGAGTTAACATTAACCTCTTTCACATATGGAAACAGTTGTTAGCATACAAAGAGAGTTTCTGCACTATGTCCACAGTTGCAAACCATTTAGGTCACCAGAAAACCTTGAAGATAAGTATTCTGAAACCTGACAACCTTTCACTAGCATTAAAAGCATTTTACAAGATCAAGACCTGCCATTGAGATGTCTTCTCAAACATATCTATTGCTCAAGAACACAGTGTTGTAGCAGCTACAGTGACATTTTAGATTACTTTGATCCAAGTTGTGTATCTTGAAGATTTCTGAATAAGGTGGATCAAACACATCATGTTGGAACAGCTCCTCTGCAGGTTTTCAATGTTGCGAATACTGAAGAGCTGTTCCCAGGGAGGTCTCAGTCCATTGCGCATTACTCAGAGGATTTCAGGATTCCACAGCTGTATAAATCCTTTAATTAAAATTCCTCTGTGCACATTTTAAGGTAGGCTATGGTGTTCTTGATGTAGGTGGGTTGGTTAACTGTTCTTTCCATCTCCTACTCAAAACCCCAACAGCTTTGCCAGGTGACAGTAGCCACCTCTGCTACTGAGCAGAGAAGAACTGCAGTTCTTGGCTCCTTTTTGAATTTCTGCATAGTCATATATCTCTCTGACAAGGATATACCTGCTGCCTTCTGTTTGATGGCTGTGCCACTGATGGATTCCTTCTCCAAAATCCAGCAAGGAAACCCTTCCAACCCAAATGAAGATCAATCGCACCACACCTGAAGTTTTGATAAATACTTTTGATCATCCAATAATGACTAATTGCTTCAGGAGAGCACAGTAATTCTGATGACACTCATTTATCAAACAAGGGAGAAGAGAAACTTGGACCTTTATAGCAAAGTCAGCCATCCCACTTTAGCAACTGTGTTTTATTTTACACAGTGTAGGTCAGCAAAGAGAGCCTCTTCTACCCTGTTCAGATTAATAGGTAAGATTCTCTGAAGCCTGAGAGTGAGCACAGTGTGAATGTTAGCACAAATGATGCTCTTTGTCTACACAGTCTCTGTCCTTATCCTATTCATTTGATGTCTGAAGGAAATTATCAACAGACATTAATAAGAAATGGCCAAAGGACATTGTCAGTTATAGAAACTGTTTCTACATCTGCAAATGGTGAGCTTCTCAGGCTTTTTGCTGTCTTCTGAAACCCACCTGGCTAAAATAACCATGAGTTTTTCATGTTATGCCTGTGGGAAGATTAATCCCCACGCGTGGAATAGAGTGTCAGTAGCTGCACTTCTGTCATATGCTGAAATGACCATGTCTCAGATATGGGCCCTCTCTCTAGCTGTCCCTGACTTTGGGGGACCTTGCCAAAGTAAAGCCAGCATTCTCCCTGCCTTCTGCTGGAAACGTGGGACCTACCTGCTGTTCCAGCTGGTTTTGCCACACAGTGCAGGTCACCCTTCAGCTGCAGTATCCAGGCTGACCTGCGGGTGGAGGTCCTGCAGAAGGAAAAGGGAGGCACAGAGGCAAGTTTCTGAAACACTGAAAACCCAAGGATGTTACCAAGACCCAAATATGGTGTCACTCTGGAGGACGTTCTGGAGGGACTACCTTGCAGTCCTCTTCCAGTGACACAGGGTAGTTGTGCTTCTGTCCTCTCTCAAGGTGTCAGTGAACCAAAGGGAGTGAATGAGTATCAGCTGCACTCTGTGGGCTGTGGAAAATGGTACAACTCTTCTCTCCCTTAGATGTGTTCAGTGGTGGCTGAAGTTAATACATCAGTCCATAAGCTACTGCTTTAGTTCATGCTGTAGGTTACTGTTTCATACCGAGCTCTAGCTATGGGAGCTAAGGAGCATATGCGCTACTTATTCTGTCATATCCATGCAAAATGATAACTTATTTCAGAACACATTGCAGACAGTGGGGTGATAATCTTTTAGTTACCACAGAAAAACTGCGGAGGACTGGAGGATCAGAACCCTTGGACATAAGAAGGAATCAGTGACCGTCTCTTTGGTCAGCTCATCGTTGAATTTCATACTGTCTCCTTGCACATCTTTATGTAGCTTGCAGTCAGGAAGTGACTTAGCTAATACCTACAAGATTTCATGCTATACGCAGGCATAGGTAAAATGCTGTCAATTTTAGGGTGATAGCCATAGGGGCTGGAAGCCTCAGAGACAAACCTACTTTGCTTTGAAGGGAGAAAAAAATTGCACTTGACCTCCTCCTTTGTGTAGACGCTGCCTCTGGAGCCACCTGGCCATAGTATCCAGTACTCCGTCTTCATCTCAGCAATCTCTGTGGAGTTTTGAACTGCCGCCTGCACTTAGAAAATCTAAGTTAGATTTCAGATGCTGTGGATTGTTGTCACCCTGAAGGTGAAATGCCTAGAAGAGAGGAGCATCTATAGCAAGGATGCTTTAAAGGTGTACGCATACATCACATGCAATGCTATCTTTGTTACATCTTGGTAATATATTGGCCACTTTTACTTTAAGCAGTAGCTGATGTGAACTTAACTCATCCCAAGACAGTTCTCAAATCGAGCTCTATATACATAGGTATATAACTCACTTGTTACCGAGAGCATAGCGATGAATACATTCAGATTCCAAGACTTGGGTTTTACTTTCTAAGGTTGCTGATTGTTATTCTGGCAAATCTTCACGGCATTAAGAATATCGCTCCTCAGAGAGCAATCTGTAAAAGCCCCAACCTCATCCTTGATAACACGGTGTTGATGCTGTAGGAAGTACAGCGGGGAACAAAGAATAAAAATACATATGCATGAATATTCCTGTGATAATTCCTATATAATTCCCATCTTAATGACAGATAAGTAAATAGATAATACTGATTGACCTAGCAAGCCAACAACTCTAATAGATTCTTGGTGGAATGGCAATAGCCTCATCCGCTGGCTCAGAGCAACCATGGAGCTGAGTGGCTGTTGCCTTCTTTGCCACCCCTGTTGTCTGGACAGAGAGAGAGATGTTACACACCTCTTAGTTCTTTCTTAGTTTGGCCAGCATAATGATTCCTGATAAGCCAGACAGCAAGGCTGAAGAAACCAGTTAAATATTTGGGTGAGAACATAGTGTGAGGGCTGTTTCTTTCTTAGGCTCCCCTTGCTTGCTGATACCAGTTTTACCTTGGAAATCAACAACTTTTATGTACCGATGGTTACTGCACACTTAAGTGACTAATTCAGTATGTAGGATCTAGACCATCCGGATCCTTGGATATAAACAAATATCCTTTGTTTATGACAAATGAAATGATACTGAAAGCCGTTGTCCCTGTGTCGTGGTTTAGGCCTGGCCAGCAACTAAGCACCACACAGCTGCTCACTCACTCCCCGCCAGCAGGATGGGGGCAGAATTGGAAGGGTAAAAGTGAGAAAGAAACTCATGGGTTGAGATAAAAACAGTTTAATAATTAAAAAGGTATAACAATAAAAAATTTTTAAATGTAAGGAAAAGAGGGGAAAAAAATAACAAAGAGAAAGTAAAATAAAACCCAAGAAAGACAAGTGATGCAAATGAAAACAATTGCTCACCACCTCCCGACTGATGCCCAGCCAGCCCCTGAGCAGCGGCCCCCTCACCAACCTCCTCCCCAACTTTATATGCTGAGCACGACATCATATGGTGTGGAATATCCCTTTGGTCAGTTGGGGTCAGCTGTCCCGGCTGTGTCCCCTCCCAACTTCTTGTGCACCCCCAGCCCACTCACTGGTGGGGTGGTGTGAGGAGCAGAAAAGGTCTTGACTCTGTGTAAGCACTGCTCAGCAATAACGAAAACATCTCTGCATTATCAATACTGTTTTCAGCACAAATCCAAAACATAGCCCCATACCAGCTACTACGAAGAAAATTAACTCTATCCCAGCCAAAACCAGCACACCCTGATGGATTTTTTAGAATCCTTCCCTTCTCCACACTCCTGCCACATAAGCCTGTTTCATGCACATAAATGCACCAATATTTGTGCATTCCTATTATCATAAACTTGTTACAATGTGAGCTGCAACTACAAAATACAGTTTTTACACTACACAATGTCAATCTTTTTTCTTTTTTTTTTTCTTTTTTTTTTTTTAACACTATGGCACATTAGACCTGCGTTAGCAGACCGAAGTGGATGCGTTTGGATACATTTCTTTGTGGTGAATGTGTTAGGAATTTGCACTGGCTGGTACTTCACTGCTTTCATTCACTGTGTTCAAGCTGATAGAAACTTCTTCTCTTCCCAAACACCTACAAACAAGAAATGAAACTTTAAACTAAGGGGAGTCAGTGAGTGCTCTTTAGATAGGATAGAAGAGTGGTTAACACCTGGCAGCTGGTTTCCTGGTTTTGTGATGACTTTTACTAAGCTTGTGCCTCCTACTCAAGGGTTTCAATGTGAAAGAGGAGGAAGAACTTTGAACACTGTCCTTCTTAAAGGTGTCACAAGTCTAGGGTACAATGGATACATTTAGCCATGGCTGATGCTAACTGTTCAAGAAAGGACACATGCAAAGGGAGCTGACTTTAGTGAAGCAGAAGATGACAATGATGCCATTTCTTTTTTCACCTTTTTTTTTTTTTTTTAAATGCTGCATTTGTGTGAAAGAGAAGCAGAAATGGATTTGCTGGACCATATTCCTTTAAAATGCCAACCTTTTTGTCGCTAGCATCGTGGTAGTTCGCTCCTGTTCTGCAACAGCTCTTTCCTGCTGGAGTAGCAGCTATAGCTGTGACGAGTCTGCGCTATAGGGACCAGCAGATAACAGTGGAAGAAGGTTATGAGAGACAGAGAGGGATTTCTGAGTCTGTCAGGCTGCTAATACTAACTCCAAACAGCTAGTCTGTGCCAAGATATTACGCCGGGAAGATCATGGTTCAGTACAAACCACTGAAGAGCTGTTTATATCTCCCCCTTCCAAAGGGAAAGGACAAAGTATGGACTGTGAGACACCATACCTTCTATTCTCAGCCTGTGAGGTGGTTTGCTTAGCTTTCTAGAGCTGTAAAACATCTTGCTTGTTCTAGTCTTTGCATTGTTCTTCTCAGTCCATCCTTGTAAAGGTGTCAGGCTCTTCCATGACCTTCTGATTCTGGGATTCAGCATCCAAATCCCTTTCCTCCTCTGAAGGCATATCCTCTTCATTGTCTTAGTCTGTTCTGGTTTAAAAAACATAAAAACAACTTCAAAAAAACAAAAGAAGCTTTTTTACCTATATTTACTCTTCATATTAATATGCATATTGTTCTGCCATAGCATAGATAGTAGCTTGTGCTTCGTGATATCTGTGCGCTTGCTTCTCGTGTTTAAAAGACTCCACAACTCCTTATTTTTAATTTTCATGCTTAAACAGTCAGATTGTTTGGTAATAACCTTTCTGTTGAACAACACTTCCTGCAGGTGACAGCTCTGCATGCAAGGGTATAACATTCCTTAGCTTTTTATTTAAAATATTATTTTAACCATGTTAATGTTATCTTCAGTGGAACCATTGGCTATTCTGGTCTCAGAGGAGAGCACTTGTTATCATGTTCTTCTGATAAATATTTAAACACATAACTATCAAGTTACAGCTCAGTATTTCTTACTACAAGTGGTTTCTGGCAACGCACATGAGATTACCCATTTTGTAGCTGCCTTCACAAACAATACAACTCTGTCCAATGATGGTAATAATCCAAACCCAATACATATTTGTCTGCAGTGCAAAGAAACAAATCCATGCCAACCTTAGACCACAGTCTTACAATTTCTGCAGTTGTCCTCCCAGATTTTTTGCTCAGACATTTTTGGTAATTTTTTTTGTAAACATCTATTGATATTTTTTCTCTACTTAGGTCCATTTATCCCTGCACAGCATGGTTCTGACCTATAGTCTAGATTTTCTTATCTAGGTATCCTATATCGCAGATGTAATGTTTCTTGCCTCAAGGATTTAGGAACAATCAGTCCATTCCACTCCAACAAAACTCTGACAAGATTATTACAGGGACGATATATATGCTGCATAGAACAACCAGTATCAAAAGCTGGTGTTACTTTTGCAAAATTCTCATTACATTGTGGCTTCCGCAATGACCACCTCTTCTTAAGGCTGAAAGCCTCCTCTTGAACGCTGGTGCACAGCTGGGGCTGTACTCAGCCAGACTAGAAGTCAAACTAGGCAGCATCCTCTGCTGATGATGGCCAGTAGTATATGAGTAAGGAGAAACTGCAAGAACAGGACAAATACAGCATCAAACGTTCCTGAGAATACTCTCAAAGCCTTCTGCAATCAATAGTCTTTTTCTTGAGACAACCATACAGCTTGCATTTTCCACATTTTATTTTATCACACAGCATTGGAACCCTATTCACAGCAATAATCTGATACAATGTCACATAGCTGGCAGTGCAGTCGTCTTTGCATAGCGTAGACTCTCCAGGCTTTGCAGAGCTTGTTTTTGTACTGTTTCATTCCCCTTACCAGCAAGCTTTTGTGAAATGGCTTTTTTCTTACAGGCATGGCTATGGGTGGAAGAGTGCTGCTTAGCACTCTTATGTGCCCCCCGTGTGCACATAATCATTCAGCTCCTTGTGTATTCAGAATTTGTTTTACAGACTTTTCTTTATAGTGCTTATTTTTGCCCAGATGTTGCATGTTTCTATGGGTTCAAGACTGTATAATACCATCTATTGTGACAGTAAGATTTCTCTTCAAAACTTGCAGCCGGTCTGATCACATGTTCTGCTAGCTTTTTCTAAAGACTATTTTTCTATGGTTTGGCTCTCTGATGGATGAAGGTAAAGGCCTTGGAAGCAAATTTGCAAGGCGTGCACCTGTGCCAAGCTCTGCCTTTCTCATATAGACACAGCTAAAGACAAATAAACAATAACTCTGGATCTTGATACTTCAGGGGAATTGCTGCAGTCTGGATCACATCTCTTCAAGGGCCATGCATTCTCTCACTCATTGCTTTCTACCTGTTCTGCAGCTACTCCTACTCCTGCCTTTACATAATTTTTTTTGTTTAAACTCACAGTAGATCAGGAAGAAAAAAGTCATGTAACCTGTATGTGCCTCAGTTTCCCATTCTGCAAAATGTGAATTGCAAAACTGAGCTCTACTTGAAAGTTAAATTAGAATAGAATAGACTGGACTATTTCAGTTGGAAAGGACCTACAATCATCTAGTCCAACTGCCTGACCAAGTTACAGCATGTTGTTAAAGGCATTGTCCAAATGCCTCTTAAACACTGACAGGCCTGGGGCATCAACCACCTCTCTAGGAAGCATGTTCCAGTGTTTGACTGCCCTCTCGGTAAAGAAATGTTTCCTAATGTCCCATCTAAACCTCCCCTGGCACAGCTTTAAACCATTCCCATGCGTCCTGTCACTGGATACCAGGGAGAAGAGATCAGCACCTATAAGTGTAATTCATGCAGAGTAATTTATCGATATTAACATGAAAAAGGGAAACTGGGTGCCAGTGCTACATAATTACATTGTTATTAAAATTACATTTGTATTCTCTTGTTGTGCTTATTCAGATAGCACCTTTAGTAGAACACCTCTGTCACACCAATCAGTATATAAATGCATAATAAAAAGAGAGTCCAAGCCTTTCCAGAGCTGTTGCTCACAGTTGATTGGAGCAAGAAGTAAAGAATGATGCTCCTTGGTCCTCTCTGTCACCAGCTCCTACTGGCCTGGATGACAGGCTTTCCCATGAAATTCCTTTCTTCCTTCCCCTTCCTCTGCCCTTACTACAGGTCTTGATATGTTTTACTGTTACTTTAGTTATTCAAAAGACCAATTCCTAAGCTTCCTTTGACCCAGTTATTATGGTAGGATGTCCACTCATCTACTTACCAAGGGAACATGCAAGACCATGGCTGCTAAGTCAATCTGAAGAATGCAAACATTTGTTTTGAGTAAGACCCTGCATGGGTGCTGTTAGAGGCAGCTAAGGCAAAAGCAAGCTTCCTCTGTTCTGTATTCCGATATGGAAAAGTTTAGGGAAAGAGAGTGATACACAGGAGAGAGCTATGATAAATTATCCTTAAGTTCGCACTCTCACTCTGCATGCTGCATAGCCCTCAGGAGCATAAGTTAATGTTCCAGTAAGATGAAAAAGAGATAGAGTTTTGGGAGCTGGTGCCACCTATATACACACTGAATATCAATGCCATTTATTTCACCTGACATGCTTACACAAATATGTTAAACTTCAAGAAAATTAGCTTTTCATCTTACTCTAGAAAGCTTTACTTAAGCTTTGGAAAGAAACCACAGAGCAATTCTTTATTTGTTAGAAAGCTAGCTGCTTTCTAAAATAAGGCGCTTCTGAGAATAGATGCATTGATCAAAGTTGTTTTGATCAGGGGACCAAAGGCTTTGTTTTTGGCATGTGTTTTCTGTTTATGTTTGTTCTTTCATTTTTTTCTTAGCGTGTTTTCCATCCTCCTTTTCCTTCCCCTCCTTCCCACATAGGTTTGTTTTTTTAATGCTGATGGGAAATATCAGATAATCCCCACCTTTTCCTTTCAAACCTGAGCATCAGGACAAGCCCAGCACTGCTGTGACAGTGCTGCTCAGCCTGGTTCACCAGGCAACACCAAGCGCTCGCTCGTCAGAGCCCACTTGCCTTCGCCTTCTCCGCGCCACTTGCCAGGACAGTTGCTAAAGGTAGCACTGAGGATTTGCAACATGGTACTTAAGCCTCAATCTTGGACCACTATTTTGAGTGGAAGTAGGATCAGGCCCTTAATTCTTTTGGAACTGGATTGTGGTTTCCAGTCTGATTTAACACAGTCCACAAAAGCCAGCGAATGGTCGGTGCCTTGCATTCCTCACTAGCCTCGGTTGTGTGACTTACAAATGAAGCCCCAGCAGCCTTAGTCTCAGTCCCCTGAGCCACCCTGTCCCCATCTAGTTGGCATTTTCAAATTTAAGCACTTTTGTTCTCAGAAGCAGGTGAGATGCAAGATTAAATCGTCATTTTACAACCACTTTTCAAATAATTGGAGAAATCTCTGGCAGTTAAGTTAATCCTTCTCTCTCTCCCCCTCACACAAACACTTTGTATGAAAGTATATTCTGCAGTTAGTTGCCTAAATCCTCTAATCCCACCTGTCGTGCTTTGAATCCTGGCAGATGGTTCGGTCGGTGCGATCTGTGCCTGCGTCTCCATCCCTTCTCGCCGGTGGCTCTCCCTGGCAGCGGTGCAAGGGCAGCCATGGGCAGCAGGATGAACCCCGCTCCTCGGGCTGCCGGGGTGCTGTGCACAGCGCCGTTTGCAGCAAGGGGGGATTTCTGTACAGGCACAGCCTGTAAAGGTCCTGGAGGGCTGCCGCCTGGCCCTGCAGGCTGCGGCAAGGGAGAAGGTCTGCTTCTGAGAACATGCAGCTTGGTCCCTAGATGGAAATTTTGTCCCAAGCTCCCATTGCCCAGGAACAGAAATAGGATCAAAAGCCACTGGTAGGGACAGTTGTTAGTTGGATGTGGTTTGAAACAGCTGGCATCATGGCATCAGGATGTGTGACGGTCCAGAAAATCAAAGCAGGCCTTCCCTGGACATGATGGAGGACTGTTGATCAGGCGTCTGCCTTCAGACATGAAGCAGTTAATACAAAGTGTTCATAATTAGACTTCGTATTAGCTCTCAATTAAGGTGAACGAGGAGTGTTCACACCTCTCTCAGTGCTATTATTTCAGCCTTGCTGGCTGGCAGACTCCACAAGACAGCAATGTATCCTTGTCATAGGGACCAGCTGTCCCTGCTTAGGTGAAACAGTCCCTTTTTTGTCATTCTGTCCCATTAAAATAATTCATCAACTCTGATGCATTTTAGTAGGGGCTAATGGTGCGACCCTGTTTTCCCTTCAAATGTCCCTATTAATTACTTCTACATATTGTTGTCTGTGTTATATGGTAAAATATTTTGCAACTTTTCCTTTTTCTTAATTCTTGAAAATTGAGAGCAAAACAGCTAAAAAAAAATCCACAATAAACAACAACCCTGTTTCTAACACAACACCTTTCTGGAGGTGGTAAATCACCATTGGATTATTTTGTCTCTCCAAATACATTGCAGTTAATTGCTTTTTGGGCAGATGTCTATCACCACCCTCCGCTGGATGAAGTCCAAACAATCCAGTCATATATCACAGATCCTATGTTGTGAGCACCCTGCCTCCATTTTTTTGGATAGCGGGTAAAGAGGCAAAAAGGAAGTTTAGGAATCAGTAACTTTAAAAAAAAAATCCTGTTGACTTGAATACCTCATGCTGAAAATATGATCTAGAATAAAGTTACATAGGTAATTTGTGGAAAGGTACACAATGATATCAAACCAGATCGTATGAAAAATTAGACAAAATTTTCAGATCACTGAAATATTTTTTTAGAAGTTAGCTAAATTTGAAGGGACAAATTCTTTTCTGTGTCCATCTAGGAGCGATCCACAACAAAGAAATCTCCACTTGTTGCTTTGAAGACCACTTATGCTGCTTTCAAGGCTTGTGATTACCTGGTGCAAGGTGGCTGTCACAAAGCACGGGCTGAACCTGGCCCTTTAGATTAGAATGGCATCTTTAATTATTGCCATGAAAGAAAAGGCATGGTTTAAAAAGCCATTTGCTATTTAAATATCTTCTTTGTAGTCCTTCCCATTTAGACGAGTAACATGGATAGCACACAATGTTTGTTGACAGGAAGATCTGGAACAATTTTTTTAACCTTTTCAGGCTTTCATATCACAGAGTGAAATGGAGTCATGCAATGGTCATTAGGGACGGGGTTGGCTGCACAACTTTGTGGCCTTTCCTTCTGCCATGACCCAGGTTGCATCACCCTTCTGCCATGGCCCAGGTTGCATGACCCTTCTGCATCACGCCAGGCTGTACTGTCAGAGGGTACACATGTCCCCAGAGTGACAGACCAGTATCGAAGCAGCAACCTCATCAGGTGTTCGGGGCTGAGCCAGCCATCCTTGTTCCATGGGCAGAGCCTTTAGCAGTTGCCATCTACAGCATCAACCTTGGACACCCCTAGGATGTGGGGTTTGAGACTGCTGGAGCCCATTCAAACTGGTCCTGTGTCATAGCCTCTCTCTGCTGTTTCAGTAACCTTCATCCTCCCTGCATGAGGTGGTCTATGCTGCTAAGATCTTAGCACTTTGAAAATAAACCCCACAAAGAACCTGCATCTTTAAGTATCATTAAATGCACTTAAAATGTGGCCTTTAACTACTTTTGAAAAAAATCAAAGCCAGCATGTGTTATCAGTCATCATTACTACAGCTTCCTATCCCTAATATGGAGATGAATGAAATGAAGGTCAATGAAATCAATATTAAGATGTGTCACAGATAGGCAGACGTTTACACCTAGAAGAGATTTACATCTCTCCTCACTTGGAAAGTGCCTTTCTCATATATAAGGACCTGAAAGATATGGCCTGTGGGACATTTCCATTGGGTCAGGAGTTTCAAGCAGATACACGTTAAAAAAAGGAAGCAGAATGGATTCCTTAGCCCAGCCAGCATTAATCTCTGTTGAACAAGTACCACACCTTTCTGTGGCATTCCTGTTGATAAAAGGGGAACAGACATCAAGGGGTACGAGACTCACGAGGACTGAGTTTGCTTTAACTGCATACCAAGGTTTCCCTCAAACCATCTTTTCTCATAAGGTACCATTTCCCTGCCTCTAGCAGAGAGGATGGCGAATGGGACAGACATGGCTGAGTTTCCAGCTGATTTCCTCACATCCCATATGTTTCTTGGCAAGAGAGAAGAACTGGCTCATTATTCAGAAAATTGAAAGATGCCGAGATTCATCAGTCAGTTCTTCATGAAAGGCTTTGTCAGCTCTGCTGCTAAGGGGGTTCAGCTCTAGCATGATTCTTCTGTTCCTTTCAAGGGGTCCTTATCCTCTAATTCCTTTAAATTCAAATAAGTGAGTTCAGTCAGCATGGTAACAATAAGATAATAGATTTACACCTATGAGAGGACTCTGAAATTTACCTTTCACATGACCTCTTGTGCCATACCCTTATGCTAAGATGTCCAATGCTAAGATGTCCAATGCTAAGAAACTTTGGTGTGAAACTACGCAACTAAGATGCAGGCTCAGGGAACAAGAACCTGGTTTTCACTTGGTAGATAAATGTTCACTGAGGCTCATATCAGACTAAAAGTATAGCTTAAATATCTCAGGTGATACAAAATCATTAGGGTTCTACAAAAGCAGCTGAAAATTGAGATGGACTTGTGAAGTGAATCACGCATGTACAGGCTAAGGTAAGAAATTTTTCCTGGCATAATTATTTTCTATTTGTCTCAAAACCGTTTCTTCTTGGAAATTACACGTGTTAAAGGTGCATGTCTAGTTATCTAAGCACAGATACATGCAAACATAATTATTTTGATTTGTTCTTCTTTACCACAGTATGTGCTAATGATGAGAATGAAGTATTTTTCTGTGCTTTACATTCTCAAGATCCCAAAGGACTTTCCAAGTCCTACATTCGTACCAGGGACACTGACCTTGCTCCCACTAAAGCAAGAGAACTTTCTCCATTGTCCTTATGGATAGGAAAACTGGCATTTTCCTTCATGATATTCAACTCATACACAGCCTTGGCTATTCTAATTTTTTAATTTATTTTATTTGTTTACAGGAAAAGTAATACCGTTGGGGGTTGGAGATTTTCTATGGTTTTAGCGAAATGCCATGGAGTCTTTAACTTCCACCTGGACAGCCACCAGAGACAAACAGAAAGGACCTTGGGTTTAATGTCTCATCTAAAGGATATTATAATGTGTTGGCCTCATTATTCACAGCAGAAAAGGCCTTTGTCATGGTCAGATGGCTTTAATGTGTTTCGTATGCTACATAAATTCAAACTTGATGGCTCATTTATTTGTTGGATTGCAGCGTTATTCAACCTAAATGAAGCCTTGGTATTTACTAATAATTTGGGCTCTGGCTGTTGTTTACTTAAGCAAGCAGTGTCCACTGTCTCCTCTGTTGTCTGTATTAAGTTTGGACTCTACTAATTCAAGGAATATTATGGAGGGGGCCAAAAAATTGCAGAGAAAATAGCTTTTCATTTGTGGACAATTATTTATCCAAGCCTTGAAAGATTAGTATTCCAATATTGCAATTTCTGACATCAATTTTCTCAGGGTCAAAAACAACTTCTCAGACTTCATCTAAGCCTCAGAGTACCCCCATGAGGAAGTGAGTCATTGTTATCAACGTTTTGAAGAAGGGCAAATCGGAGGTAGGAGGAGGTTAGACAGCTTATTCCATGTCAAGAGAAAGACACTGACTAAAATGCATCCAGAATCCAAATCTGCCTTTAGTCTTAGGACCGTATTTCCTGTTGTGATGTGACAATATTCTTTGATGAAGCTACATGCAGCAATTATCAAATTATGTAGTCACGCCACACCAGAAGTGTTCAGGACACAAAGATTGTCTTGTATTGTCTGAAAAATAAGACTAAATGGCTACAATGAGGAACATGTAACTATGCGATTACGTGTAGTGTGTATTCTCTATTCTGCCTTATAGAGAGACTTACCATCTGATGTGATGTTTTTTAAAATCTGAATTTCATAGTGGAATTCTAGCTGAACTCTCCCAAAGCTGATTTTAAAATCCCCACCCTGCTGGATATTGTGAGAGCAACCTTAAAATTCAAAATTATCTATTAAATCAAAACCAAAACTAAGAATCCTACTGTGCCATCTTGGATCTAGTCAGAAACATGAGTAAATATGTGTAACCAAGGCAAAAGATACTCATCCTTCCTGCAGAAACATATGACTGGATTTTAATAAACTGAATAACCACAAGAACTCAAATTGATGAATAGATTCAGAGTGGAGCAAGATCTGTATGACTAATTCATAGCTAGGAAATACATAAATGTAGTATAAATACCAAATGTTCACTTACGCCACTAATTACACTTTAAAATGATATACATGGACCCCAATTTTTCCCTTTCCCTGTGGATACAAGTGGGGGATAACTTTAAAACTTAGAAAAAAACATGGTTCTGGCACTGAACACAGGCGTTCTTGGGCCAGTTCTCCCAGTCAAGTTTCTAGTATGAAACAGCTGCTGCTTGCTGGATCTCCAGCCAATTAATAATTTGCCACTCTACCAAATCACGTTTAAGTGATTTATTAAGTGATTAGGAATCTGCCTAGACAAATCAAGTGGACTTTATTATCACAGCAGTGGTAATTCAGCCCTGTAGCAGAAGGAAGGGTGTACCTGGAAGTACAAAACAAAGTCCTTGTTCAATACCTTTCACTTTCCTCTTGGAATTGCAGGCCACATTAGCTGTAACTTACAAATCTGTTTTCTCTTTTCCCTTCCAGTACAGGGCTATGCCAGCATCCAGCCTTGCAGGCGTACTGGGTCTGGCTGGGATGGAGTTAATTTTCTTTATAGTAGCTCGTATGCTGCTGTGGTTTGGATTTGTGACCAAAACAGTGTTGATAACACAGGGATATTTTAGCTATTGCTGAGCAGTGCTTACACAGAGTCAAGGCCTTCTCTGCTTCTTACACCACCCCACCAGCGAGTGGGCTGGGGGTGAGCAAGAGGTTGGGAAGGGACACAGCTGGGACAGCTGACCCCAACTGACCACAGGGATATTACACATCACATGACATCACGCTCAACAATCCATATGACATCATGCTCAGCAATAAACCTAGCCATTACTCAGGGACAGCTGGGCACCAGTCTGCTGGTATGGAGTGATTGCTTTTTCATCATATGTTGTCTTTGCCTCCCTGCCCTGNAATTCTCTCTCCCATCCTGTTGGGGGGGAGCGAGTGGCTGGGTGGGTCTGAGCTGCCCAGCAGGGTTAACCCACCACGCCAGGGTACAAGTCATTATGCAAAATGCTAGAAACTTCTGGAAATTTCTTGACTCACTCTCCTCTTACATGAAGAGCCTGTAGAAATTACCTCCTCAGTAGCTCTTGGATGGCCTTAGTTAGACAAGTTTATCACTGTGAGAAAATGATGGTGCTAAGGTCAGGGTTTTGGGGTTTTTTTTTTAGTGTTGATGCTCTCCTCTGATTTCTTGCTTTAGGTTCACTAGGTTGAGTCAGCCTCTCACTCACAAACACACCCATGTATTGACATTAAGAGAGTTAGTTATACATTGTCATAACCTCATGCCTTCGGAGCAACAAGTTTGCTTAAGGGCCTAGTATCATGTACTAGGGATATGCAAGTTATAAAAAGCTACAAAAAGTGTTAGATATTTTCACTATATTTAAAACTAACATTGAAGCACATACCTCATATGCTGATTTTATTTTGTTGCCTATAATGTGTGCCAGCAGTGGAAAAGGATTCTGAAATGAACAAGACCTTGGGATTTTTGGCATTTTATGGTAGGTGAGGTACTTTCTGCCATGACCACTACATTTTTTCCAGTGAAACTATTATACATTGTTTGCAATGATCCAGCTTTACACATCACAAACATGACCTATCCTCAGCGTGGTTAGAGAACTGGACCTTGCTAAGGTGCAGCTCTGTATCTGCTTTGGGATCAGATGTTTCATAACAAGCACAGTAGAGCTTCCAGTGGAATTACTCAGGTGCACTCCTGTTAACAAAATTTGGTAATCCTCCAATAAAAACATCCAATCTGTATCTGGCTTCTACCATGTACTACATAACCTTATAATCCTCAATTTTAATAACATCTGCAGGTTTGGGGAATTAAGTCTTGCAAGTGACAAAACAGATGACAACTGGGAGGGGAAACCTGGAGGCTGAAGATGGAAGGAAGGTTTGTAACAAAATCAAGGGACAGAGAAAATGGGTTTTTCTCTTTGTTTTTTTCCTGCATCTATTAGAACAATTTCTGATGCATCTGAAGGATTGCTTTCCCTTCAAGAAGGCCACAGTGAAATATTTCTGTGTTTTTATTCTTTTTTTGCAGGCATCCTAATGCCGAGGGTAGGAACAACAACCAATCCAAGGATTTCTCCATGTGCCTTGGAAAACAGCTGGTTATCCTATTTAACTGGAACTGAAAGACTCCACATTGTAAAACACCCCTGCAGGAGCCTTATTTTGTACAAATGTGTACTAACTTCTTGGGGGAAATCTGCACCAGCATACCTCATTATATCTAATGGAATACTATTAAGAACTCCATGCCCTGCGAGTTGAAAACCTTTGTGTAAGCAGGTGGCATTCTCAGTCTTGCTTATTGTCGTGGTTTAGCCCCAGTCGGCAACTAAGCACCACGCAGCCGCTCGCTCACCCTCCCCCTCCCCGGTGGGATGGGGGAGAGAATCGGAAGGGCAAGAGTAAGAAAACCCACGGGTTGAGATAAGAACAGTTTAATAATTGAAATAAAATAATAATAATAGTAATAGTAACAATAATAATTGCAATGAAAAGGAGAACGAGAGAGACAAACAAAACCCAGGGAAAAGAAACCAAGTGATGCAACTGCTCACCACCCGCCGACCGACACCCAGCCAGTCCCCGAGCAGCGATCGCTGCCCCCCGGCTAACTCCCCTCGGTTTATATACTGAGCATGACGTCATATGGTATGGAATAGCCCTTTGGTCAATTTGGATCAACTATCTTGGGCTGTCCCACTCCCAACTTCTTGTGCACCTGGCAGAGCATGGGAAGCTGAAAAAGAAGGTCCTTGACTAGTCTAAGCACTACTTAGCAACAACTAAAACATCAGTGTGTTATCAGCATTCTTCTCATACTAAATCCAAAACCCAGCACTATGCCAGCTACTAGGAAGAAAAGTAACTCTAACCCAGCTAAAACCAGGACACTTATTAATGCATACATCAGAGCTGGTAAAAACCCAGTCCCTTCATGTGTTTTGCCTCCTACCTATCCTCTGTTTTTCTAGAGTCAAACACCCAGCTTCAGAGATACTCAAATCCTTTGTGCTGCTCGGTTGGAACCAATGGGATTCACCTGGTCTGAAATCAGAATCCACAGACCCACGCTGCATCTCTGCAGAGATCCTAAAACTTGACACCATTTGAGGAAACTTTGTTCCACTGCAGAGTTAAAAGAAAAAAAAAAAAAAAAGGCAAATATAAACAATACTAAGAGCATCTTCAGATAGAAGTGATCATCCCTACTTGCTCTCCCTCAGGATGGCCCCTGACTTTAGTTATTACTTAGTTGGGAATTAATCTTCGCAGGGGAGGAATTCAGGTGAAAATATTTACCTCAGATAGAAGCTTCAGAGTGTGCAAAATATTTATGTTACAATTCTTAAAGGTGAGTCATTTAGAGATTGAAATGTTTTTATTTAATTTTCCTAAAAATGGTTCACCCATACTGTGGCCCATTTGACAGTTCAAGAAAACAATCGTAATGACTTACTCTAAAATGTCAAAATGATTTTAAATGAGGTAAAAAACTCTTGTGTTCTTAATCCCTAAACATCTGATCTCCCAAACCATTCTCCACAGGGAAACTTAAATATGTGCACAGGCTTACAAAAGCTGCAGGAAACAAGATGTTAAGGTCAGATGAGGGGCTGGAACCTCTGAGATTTCACATTGTAAATAGGATTTAGGATCCCATGTTTTCACAGGGACAACAAAAGTGGATATAATTAACACACATTGTTAAACTTCATTAGTCTCCCAGGGTTTCAGTTATACTTACAAAAATCAACCCACTAGAATAAATATGGCTAAAAAGGTGGGGAGCCACTTTACCATGAAAACAATTTTTACTCTGCAAAGAAATGCATGTTTGTTTTTTTTTTTCTCTTTCTGCTGTTCTGAAAGATACAAATACAATGGTTTTTACCACAAACTGCTTTGAAAAGTACTCAGAGGTTCAGGCCCTGAACTACCCCACACAATTTTCAAAGATGGCTATCCACCAGTAAGCCATACTTTTTTTTTTTTTTTAATAGTAGCATACCACAACATCTGTGGTGAAATACCTGCTTTGAGAAAGTCTCCAGGAACTCAACCTGCTCTGCTGCACCCTACAGTGTTCAAGGACGAGGAACCTCCTCAGGAGCCTCCCAGATGCTGCTGAGTGTTGACTTCAGCAAACGCCCAGGGCTGTTTTCTCTCATAGCTGCTGGTCAACAGTACCTGCCCCCAGATACAACATTTGCAGCTGGGCTCGTATCAGAGCAGGAACTGCTGTCTGCTATCAAAGCCAGGTGGGCTTTTGTCTTCATAAAACATGACTGCCCTGAGCTTCTGCTGAGCTCTAGCTGGCTCTTGTGCAAAGCACAGCCTTTGGTGTCTGCAGGTGTCAGCAAGAATTTACGTGCTAATGGGAGGCTTCTTGTCTGTGGCATGGGAGTACCAAGATCCTCCTGAGTTTGTAAATAAAACCTCATAATTTTTCACTTTATTTAGTAGCTTGACATGCACATATGACTCTATATTCAAATGCAAACTTAGGAATGGGCATAGCTTTCCTGGTTTTGGTGAGGTGTGCCTTACAGTATTGGCAATTGTAACAAAGATGGTGGGGAACATGGACAAACTGGGAGACTTTTACAAACGGGTGCTGCTTGCAAGAAGTAAGAGGGTCAGTACTGCGAACATTTGGAAATTTATTTAGCCTAGTTAGCATGAATTAACCTCATCTTTGCTTCCATAGCTGATGTAACATTAAAATACAATGGGTGCCATCGACTCTTTTGGCAGAAGGGAGACATAGCAATGTGGGGATGTGCACATAAAAGGTGGCTTTTCATTAGTTTTTGGATGCCTAAGGTTTCACACACCACTTAGTGTCAGGCAGCACTTCAAAAACACTTTGCCTCTCCCAGGGGAATAACGGTAATGCAAATACATTGAGATAGGGGCAGTAAATGATTTTGGTTCCTACGAAGTCTGAGGATTCAGGGAGGATAAGTGAGGCTCAATCCAGGAGTCACAGCCACAGAAAAACCACTGAAAGAGGCAAACTTTTTGCGTTCACCTGAAAGCCAGAAAGGGAAATAAATAAAAGACATCAGGAACTTTTTATTTTCTTTCTATGAGAGAATAACAAGTCTTGCATATAGAGAAGAAGTAGATGTTTATCTTAACTTTA
Source organism: Balaeniceps rex (assembly GCA_013401315.1). NCBI lineage: Eukaryota > Metazoa > Chordata > Aves > Pelecaniformes > Balaenicipitidae > Balaeniceps > Balaeniceps rex. The sequence goes on from VYZW01055472.1 coordinate 45,928, forward strand.
TTTACTTTACTAACTGTCTTAACCACTATCTCACATGACATTCTTACACACAAGCTGAGGGAAAAAAACTGGTCTTGATCACACTCCTATCTGCACCCAGTGGAAATCTGCACCCAGTCTGGAAACCAGTCAGTTCCCAATGGGGAGGACAGCCTGCCTCTGGTGCAGAAGTTTGTCTGTGATTTGGTTTTATTCAGCCCTTCTGTTAATGACTTGGATGATGGAACAAAAAGTAAACTGATTAAATTCACAGCTGACACCAAGCTGGAAGGGCTGTAAATACACTGTGGGGAAGGATTAGAATTCAAAATGTTCGTGACAAGCTGGAGAAACAATAAGGGGTGGGGGAAATAAAAAAAAAAGGAGGTAACTCGATTAAGACAAAGGTAAAATTCCATACTTGGCAGGAATAGCCAGCTAAAGAAATATAAAATGGAAACAATTGCATAGACAGCAGTTCTGCAGGAAAGGCTCAGGCAAAGATCACGTTATGATATAGAGAGTAATACAGTCTGCAAGACAAGTGCACTGGTAGTCCATGCTGGTCGGCTGACGCGCTGAGATGTTTGTGCACTTCTCTTCCAGAAAGAGGTGCACAGTGCACAGGAAAAGGCTATCTACTCAACATAGGAGCCTACAAAATCTAGGAGGAAAGCTTAAAAGAACTGGGACTGTTTAGCTGAAAGAGGGAAGGGCCATTGGTACAGAGTTAAACTCTCAAAGTTTGCACGAGGCTGTTGCAAAGAAGTGAATAATCTGTCCCCCATGTCTGCAGCGAATACAACCAAAACAGTGGGTCTAATCTGCAGTGAGAACCAGGCTAGAGAGCAGAAAACCCTATAAGAGAAAGGACAGTCAAGCCACGGGTGACGGTAGATTCTTCATCAATGATGAGTTTTAAGAACAGGATAGACAAGCTTAAGTCATGATTTACATTGGTATGGTTGGGTACGGTGTCTCTAAATCCCTTTCAGACCTTAGCACAGATACAAAACAAGGGGTCATGAACCACCACTGCCCTAGCATTCTTTAAAACAACTTGTATTTCTTTGCACAGTTTGTTTTCTTTCTGCTCTTTAACGGCACGGGGTATCCATGATAGTCCATAGCCTTTCAAATAAATTTGGAGATTATTTAAAGAGAACACCGGGTTATGTTTTATTGAAGTAAAGCAAAGTGCATCTGTATCGCAATACGTAAATCAAAAGAGTTTAAACTCTCTTATTTGAAATACTGTCTGCTGCTTAAGTGAAACTGGACCAATCCTTTACATATAAACATAACAGAAGTTAAAGTGAAATGTGTGAAGAATTATCAGGCCAGTTTTGGGACTCTCAAACTTTTTGCCTGTAGAAGTACCTGTAATTCCTCCTTTCTTGCCTGCTTCCATCCCTGCTTCTTGCAGTGGCTCTTACCTGCCCTCTCTCACCTTGCTGACATGCTCCTGAGGACAGGGACAAGCCTGGGCCAGGACTGGGCTTGTTCCTGTAGGAAGGGACCGAGCTTCCCCTTTTTGGTCCTGGAAAGTCCTGCTGCCTCCTCCTCGAGCAGGAGGCCTCAAGTCTACTGCTCCCAAGAAGCACCTGGCAGCTGCTGGTACCAAGAAACCCATCTCCCGCCCCAGCAGTGATGGCAGAAGCATCGCAGCGTACACAAGCAGAAGGCAGGGATTAACCTGTTACCAACGGTTGTGTCTCTTTAGTACACTAGAAGGATAGAGATAGCTGAAAATCATGCCCAGCTCATCCGTGATGATCACTAAACTTCTGAGACACCCACTATTAAGTGTCATAAAAAGAGAGATCATTTTGTATCTAGTTATTTGTATGCAACCGCTGCTCATACATCTGACCTACTGGCGCAACCTCCCTGCGGCTCCTAAGCTTTGACCTGAAGCTATGCACAGGGCTGAAGTTAAGCAAATATGCACAATGTGTGCAACGTGCACTTTGAAATAAAAAAAATCAAGATATTTCCATTTATGGCCATTGGACACTGAACTTGAGGAAAGTCTTGTGGTTTTTTCTTGTCTCCTCTCAAACAGCAAACCCCTCTTCAGATAGTTGCTACGCAGCAGAAAGGATAAACGTTTAATAAAGGATCAGGGAATTAATGCAAACACAAATAATAACCTAAATTATCTAATAGCTGGGTTCCAGCCCTACTTTTTACATGACATATTTTTATTTTATATCCACATGTGAAGGTGAAATTCTGTTAAATTAGGTTGACAGACCTAGAATGAGTTTCTGAATGCAGCTTTTTCAACAAGCTTACTTACAGTTCATCTCTCCTGCATTCTCATAAAATGATTTCTTCTCAAGCTATTAAAGAGGAAGAATTTCAAGAATTTTTCAAATTGGCTGATGTAGAGTAGTTTGACAGTTGCATGATCTTCCATTTTCAAGAGAAATTATTCCCCAGAGGGAACAGTGTTGTTTCCCTTTTGTATATTTATTTAATTTGACTTTTTTGACGGGTAATGCCCTGAAAAGTTGGAAATGCATATAGCTCCTTTGCAAGAATATTATAAATGGATGCTTATCTCAGGCATTAAAGATCTTTATTTCTCTAAACAGAAACACCAAGTCAAGGAACAGGAATAAACAGGAAGAGTAAGCCTAGACCAGCGACAGATTTTCCGTTTGCTACAGCAAGATTTTTAAATTTCTTTTCTTTTTTTTCTCCTTATAGCAATTGCAAACGAGTTCCTCCACCGTGATTTCTGCGGGACGAGGTGCTGCTTGCAGTCCAGCGCCAGCCCAGTGCTTACCAGGCAGGCTAAAACCGCTCAGCCCAGGACGAAGCCCCTCTCTCGTGAGCACCAGAGCTCCACTAGACATTAACAGGCTGTGCTGGACAACACGACAGGCAGTAAATAGCCAAAGTCATTGCACCTTTGCGGACACCCTGACAGCATTTCTGCTTTCTAAATCCTGCCTGACTCGGCAGCACTGCTCCATAGCTCTACTGATGAAAATCAACGCTGCAGGCTTTACCCACAAACCCACAGGCAGGTACTGGGACATGCCAGATGTCACGCGAGGCTGGTGCTGTGCTCACAGGCAATTGCGGCGCAGAGCACACACAATACCGTGCCAAACGCAACACGTGTAAGTTTTGGTGCCCTGCAGTCTCTATACAACAAGCAGGTAACTCCCACACACCAACAAATGCCGGATGCCCCTGCTGCTGCCTGGTGACCCACCAGCATAACTGGCTGCCAGGCTGGGACCATGACTCAGAAATGGCAGCGAGTGCCCTGAACTGAAGGAGCAGATTAGGTTCCCAAAGACCTTGACTCTGCTTCTCTCAGGCTACAAACATACCCCCTTCTTTTAGCGGCTCCAGCCTCAGCCATACGTGGAGAAAGGCAGTTAGCTTCATCATCCGCTGCAAAAGATGTAAAACCTGACTTCTCTGGGTGTCATTTTTATGGAGAATCATTCTACCATAAAATCACTGAGAGCCGATCCAACTGCTGGAGACAAAAAACAAGGCTACTGCTTGCTACAAAAGGATGCTGTCCTATGCAGCGTTTCTTTGTCACATTTAACTCTACGCTGGACAAATCAAATGATGTTAAGTTGAACAGCAGGGTGATGCAATGGGATGATGTCACCGCAAAACAAACCCACCAACCAACCAACCCTGAAGGTCATAGCATGGATTGAGAACTTGTGAGCAGAGCTGTGTATAAAGTCCATTGTAAAGCTCACAAGTAAAGCTAAGTCTGGTTTTTCTTTGTGGTCTAGAGCCTGGCAGAAGTTGTTTTGACGACTCTGTCTTGAATAGCCCGGGAGACTCTAGGACATTGCATGAAATTCAGGATACGATAGATCCTGTACAACTGAGACAAAAGCAGAGGTCTATTTTTTAAACAGGGATTGTAACACAAGTACAAGTGCATGGTCAGGTCACTGTGGCCTTTCCCATTAACCGCTGTCTGCTTTAAAGGCTGTTAGCCCATTACTCAGCACCTCTTTTTAAACAGGAAACTAAAACATAGGCAGTGGGTAACAACAGACTTTAATGATACACCTGGTTAGTACTTAGCGACTTCCATCTTTCAGACCCAGACTGAATGCCAAATCACCCTGGCAATTGCATTTCTTGTAGTTATCAGCCCTTCTCCTTTTTAAAATACATCTTTCTGACAGCAGCCCACAGCTAGTATTTCCTTTTCATTCTCTGAAGTGCAGAGCACTACAAATACATCATTTAGCTTTGCTGCAGTCCTTTCTGTCCCTTTGATCATCTCCTTTACACCCTTCTGCATTTCTGCTTCGTTCCCGCCTGTGCAGTACATCAAAAAAGAGCTTTGCAGCAAGCACCTTGGGCTTTTCAGGGAGGTTTTTTTCAGGGACAGAATCCCAGCTGGTGTAAAACAGCACAAACGCCACTGAAGTCAGCAGCATTATTGTATTTAAACCAGCTAAAATTCTGACCCTAGTTCCTATTTCAAAATGCTTTATAATTCAGCTAAAGCTTTAAAATTCTTTTCTTGGAATGCTGACTGCTGACTTGGAAATTTCCTTGCAGAAGTGTTAAACTCAATTGCAGTCCACTACTTTGTGACTCAAGGAGTAAATCATGAACGATGCTCCTTTCTTCCTTCCATTTATCATGTCCCCTTAAAAAATGGTTTATGGTGCTAAGAAAGAGTTTTTCTAATAGTACCTAGACTGGACAGTTGCTTCTTGCATTTTACAAACTTAAACCATCCCTCTTTGCATTTGGCTAGTTGTTATCCAAACATTTTTTGCATATATTTATAAAACCTGATTATAAAACATTTTACTTCTTTCAAATGCTTTAAAACCGAGCCATTTCATAGTATTACCATGTCGCAAGTACGGATTTCCCCAGTTCAGAGACTGCCAGGGAATGAACTTGGGAAAAGGCTGCAAAGGAGGTAACGTTAGGCTTGGGGTGACGGGCAATCCTGGCTCTTGGTCTTAGAGTTCAGCTTCCACTGAACACGGCATGGTTCCCACGAGCACAGTAATCGGAACAACTCATAACACCCCGAAGAAAAGAAATACTAGTTGTCCTAATTCATAGATTAGGAACTGAAGCCCAGGGCTAAAGTAACATGTTCAATATCCCAAGTACAAGTTAACTCTGTATTTCCAGTCCCTGGGTAATGATCCAAGTAGTGGACACCCCTTTAGCTCTACTCTCCCTTATACAGAAAGAAAAAAATATCAGCTCTCAGATAACTGAGTATCTCAGAACTGGTGTAGAATATGATAGCAGTAAGATTAACACACTAAATTTTACCATTCCAGAAGCTGACAGTCACATTCTTTACCCAGCTGGCAGTAGACATGAACTGGGAAAAAGGATTTTCTTTGCAATTTTCTTGCGTTGAGAATTGTTCCTGAGTAATAAGAGCTACTCTTCTCTCTCTACAGAAATCTCAGCCTGTTAAATTGCTCTTGTAACGGCTGAATCCACATTTCAGCTACAACAGCAGGAAGCGCTGCAGGCAGGGCAATGCCCCCAAGAGGAGAGCATTTCTCAGTTCAGGGGATGATGAAACACATGTGAACTCTCTGTGCTCCAGCCAGCTTCTGGGAAACAATTTCTGTGTGCCTCAGTCTGATGTTGCACTGCCTCAGCACTGCTTACTTCTCTCTTTGGAAAGAAATCACTGCTGTCTCCAAAAAAGAAGAAAAAATGGCTTCAGTGGAGCAGGTAACTTGGTGAGTAAAGCAGCAGAGAATAACTAGCCCTAAAACTTCACAGAGAAGCATCGCTGAAATGTACCTCAACATCTACAGTTTGAATTCAGGTTTTAAAACCACAGCAGCTTTGGTATACGTCCGTGTGGAACAGTTTGCGTTGCTCAAGCACCACTTTCCATTTTGACTAATGAAGAAACAAAGATGCAAACCAGCTCCACAACAACCAGCACATAAGTGAGCTGCCCAACTGTGCCTTAATAAAGCTCCTTCTCTCCCCTCACTGCATGTTGAAGGTCAGTTGTTTTAGATAAGCACATGAAGTCATCAAAAGGAAGATTAATTTAAAAGCTCGATAACTTTTTCCTTTTTTTTGGAACATCGATGAGAAGTGAGAGCCAGACTAACAAACTAACCAAGAAAAGACAAAGTTCACCCTGCCTAAAACAAAAATGCGTACAACTTTTTCCCCCTCCCTCCCTCCCTCCCTCCCTCAAAGCATCTGATCCCACCCAAGCCTAATCCCGCNAAGTCTCAATACAAACTCAAAAATAGATTTAACAGCACTTTGGCTTACTTGCTTCCTGCGGGGAAACAGAGACAGTTTTTAAGATGAAGATCTAGCGTAAAATACAAAATCACTAGTATTTCTTTTAGTCATGGGTGTCAGTTGTATGTGTTTAAACGCGTATGCATTCTGATTTAGTTTCAATTTATTACATTAGACAGATTTAGGAAGCAGCAGTCCACCAGGACCATGCTCCAGCTGTTTTGCTCAGCCCCGCCACAGGCTGCGTGCCTTTCTCTCCAGCCATACTGCTGCAAAACGCCCCTAATTCTTTGTAGTTTCTTGTACCTTTTTCAGGCTCTGAATTGCCAAGATGCTTCTCCTTCTTTCTGTGGTCACTGGGCTTGTCCTGTCTGCCTCTGGTGTCATGACAGACAAAGAAACTGATCCAAGCCAAGAGTCGTTTCATGACATACAGAAAAAAGTGAACCACCTCTGGCAGAGTTTACTCTACCCGGTAATGCCTGGTAATGAGACTGATGGGATGATTTACGCCACTTGTGAAATGAAGCCCAGCTCCAAAATAGATCCTGACAAGCCACAAGTGACTGGACAAGTCTTATTCAGACAGTGTTACTCATATGGAAGATTAGAAGCCATTTTTTACTTGGATGGGTTTCCGTTGGATAATAATCAGTCTGGTAGAGCTATACACATCCATGAGCTTGGGGATCTCAGCAACGGCTGTGATTCTACAGGAGGACACTATAACCCTTTCAGCGTGAATCACCCCCGTCACCCAGGGGATTTCGGCAACTTTTTTCCTAAAGAAGGCAAAATCAGAAAATACAAAACAAATCTCTTTGCCACTATGTTTGGTCCATATTCCATCATGGGCAGATCCGTTGTGATCCATGAGCAGGAAGACGACATGGGCAAGGGCAACAATAAGGCCAGTTTGGAAAATGGAAATGCTGGGAAACGTCTGGCTTGCTGCGTGATTGGGATATGCAAAAAGAACTTGTGGGAAGAGAAACTGCCTGAGGTTACAGACAAGAAGAAGAGAGGGCTCCACAAACGCATATAGAACCAAGCTTAAATGAAGACCAACAAGCTGGCTATGGCCTGGGCAGCAGAAAGTACCTTAAGCTGTGCCACCAGCCACTAAGATACACGGCTAAAGGATTCCCATTTCCATTCGCTTGCTCTTCTAAAAAATGCGTGTCACTTTGTAGAGCCTCCTTTCTGTAAGCCCATCAATAAAAACAGCATCAACTCAACACTGTGATGTATTTTCTTGAAGAGAAGAGATTCCCTTTTATGCAGTTTGGGAGTTGAATGCATGTAAGTAAGAGTGCTAACGGATATGGTCAATAGTCTGTAAAGAGTCTGTGCGCTGTAAGGGGCTCTTAAGGGATCGTAAGTTAAATACCAAAGGAAAAAAAGTTAGTAAGTAAGAAATTGCCTCTCATTAGACGCTATCCTGTATTTAGCTTCAAATTTGAAAGGCAAAAAGACCTCTATGCTTTCAACAGTGTTGGGTGTTGTGTTGCAAGACCTGGATAATGGACTTCCCCTAAAAATAAGGGAAAGTACAGACATTTCTGTTTTAAACTTTAGATCCATTACGTTATTCTACTTGTATTTTCAGGTTTTATTCTCAAACACGTATAAGCTTCTTAACTATTTTAAATCGTCCACATGGCTACAGCTAAGTAACACTATTTACATCTGAAAGCAGACTTAAAAGAAATATTCCAGTTTACCATCACTCCCCAGCAAAAATTCCCTAAAGCCTCTAGTTTGTGCCTGTTAGTAACTAAGTTGTATGCTTCTGTTTTAATGCTGCTTAGACAATGATGATAAAGTCAGCAGATCAGAGATAAATATTATTTTCAAAGCAAAAAAACCCTGAGTGTCTTTCTTCATACAAAACTGTAGGAAGTAAATCAGTCAATTTAGACTGGGAGAAGTGACAGTGAAAAGATTTAAGTCAGATAATTTTCAGACTTAAAACTCTCACTCAATAAAGCTTTACTTTTTTAATTTAACACAATTCACTGAAAATACTAAAACATTACCTCATGACTATCATTCATCTGATACTGAGAAGGGAAAAGGAAACAAGCAGGTAGAGCAAGCGTATCAGGAAATGTTTTTATTAAAGATGACAAAATGTATTAATATAGTTGAACCATGTTGTGCAGTTAATCCAGGCAGCAACAAAAGAGAGGTTTGCAAATAAATTAAACTGCATAATTTAGAAAGTCAAACTACAAAACAGAAGCTGGTAAACAAAATCCTATCTTTTAGAAATGTAGCAGACTTTCAACTTAATCTCAGTTAAGATTTTGAAATTCCTGAGCTCATATGGATTAAAGAAATTCCACTGTCTTTATTATACAAATTCCCATATGCTTAAAAATAAGCTCACTTAGAAAAGAAGCAGCATTCTAAAAGATGCTTCTTAGTCTGTCATTTTCCACACTTATTTTACAAATTCAGTGAACACTGTTTTTCAAATAACCACATCGTACTTTCAAATGAAATCCTTCTCACAGATAATTCATGAATTCACTTTTAGGTGAGACAACCTCCTTAAAATCAGTTCGTGAAATGCATCTTCTCTATACCCCTGCCACAACATTCCCTTCCCAGTTTGCTTCCCTATAGCCCAATACCAGACAGGCTTACATATCTGGATGCAATTTCTGCATTTCTGAAGTCCTAGAAAAAGGGAACACAAGCCTGGGGGGAAAAAAAACCAAACCCAAACAAAACCTCCCACCCCCCTGAAAAACCTAAAGTAGGGTTGATTCCACAACAAAACACTAATTAATTTGCTAGGGGAAAAAATCATCGTTCTAATAGCACAACAGTATCAATTAAAGCAATATCCAAGGAAGATACTGACAAGAATATTCAATTAGTTATCACATAGTGCAGCAAAGATGTCTTTCTTTTACAAGTCTTGTGTTCCTGGGAGAAGGCTAAAAATGTAGGTAGAATACACATTCACTAGGGCAGAAAGGAGAGGGACAGTATTGCAGCAGTAATATAGCACTAAAAATGAGGTTTCCAGAAATCTAGATATCTCACTGGAATTTAACGATTGCAAAGATATAAAAATGGCATCTAAAAGGAAGAATGGTGT
>VYZW01055473.1:3863-42405 GCA_013401315.1 Balaeniceps rex
CTTTTCTTGCTAGTTGTCAATTCTACATGTTATTAATCGTCATCACTATCTATACAAAATTATTTGCCTCTAACATTTACATCTTAAATTAGCTGTGAAGACACGCCGCCATGATGCCATATGGTTAGCACTGATGGCTGGGATCCTTGGTGGTTCTTAGTTGCCAAGGTCGAGTTTTTTGGGCTTGAGAGCTCCTCAGTGAGAGAGGTCAAAACCTAGTTGGGCTTGTCTTCTCTGATTTTCTTTTCTGATATCTGATGGTTTATACTATCAAAAGAGGAGATGTCATCTGCTCCCCTCACTGTTTATCTTCTATTCTTTTTTGTATCTTCTATTCTTTTGTGTTGCCAGTCATCCTTTTCTTTCAGCAGCATGTTCTGCCTATTTGCAGTCCCTTGTGCTTATCTTGTTCTTTATCTTGAAACTTTCAGTTACTTGGATGCCTCTTTTGTGCCACTACACCCATCTTTCTTTGCCCCTTTGGTGCTCACATGCTTATGTAACACACTTACGAATAAGCGTTGCCATGCTATGTCTGGCTATGCTATCACAGTGGTACAAAATACTTACATGCTGTTGTTTGTTATATTTCCTCAGTGCATTTATATTTGGGTTCAAAGCAAGCTGTCTTGATGAGTATATCTATAATCAATAGGTGTCATAGGCCTCTGTTTTGGATACATATATGTTGTAAAGAGGCACACTACATTCAAACACCATACTGAAGAATCCTTTTTGATGCTTTTAGACTTATTTGAAATTACTTTCTGTAACTTTGTCCAATGATTACAGTAATATGAGAGAGATAAATATTCTAGAAGTGTGCTTCGCTCTTTCTTCCCCTGGCTCTCACCAATAAAAAGTTTTCAAATGCTTGTACATGCTGATGAACCCCCAGTTTCAGAATTCAGACCACATCCAGTTATAAGGTGCTTTATATTCAGCCAGTGCTATTAAAGAAGTGTATTTTAAATCAGTTGTATCTTATCAAGGCAATTTATATTGCCCTCCTACAAGTGTAGAAATGATTTACAGTAAGTGTCTTTACCTCATAAAATAGCTAAATGAGTTTTCTTCTTCAAAAGTGCTTAAATCATAGTACTTTCTCCATTTATGAAACAATTTATGTTTTCAGACACACAAACATAATGGCATCAAAATGTGTTAATTGTGGTATCTCTTTTTACATGCTCTTTATTTATATCCCTGTTTGGTTTAATCTTTTTTTATTGTCTCTCAAAACTCTTTTTCACATTATAGCTGTATTTATTGTAGGGAGTCTTATCTACATCACCATTATTGTTAATTACTTGTGAATTGCGTGGTTTGCTATGCCTTTTAAGTTTCCTTTCTAATGACTGACCTTTCAGGCAGAAACATTAGTGCAAATTGTAGTATATTTTTAACTAGTGTTTGTAACACAGCTTTAACTTGTTACTTTAAAATATGGGTGGCTTTATACTTCTTTTCTTGAGTGGTAATTAAATTATTGTAGCATTGGTGGGATACAGCCAAGGACACAATCTTCCTGTGTTGTTTTTCTGCAAATAAACAACAAATATTAATCAGTCTCTACCCCAGAATGCAAGCAAGGATGGAAGAAATAAAGTAAATTTCTTTTCTTCCTTCATTCTGAAGATGGAAAACTAGAGCAGAAACCTGAGTGACTTCCCCAAGGTCATGTATTAAGTCTATGACAGTATTGGCTCTCCTGAGTCCAACTTTGCTGATTTGTCCAGACCACCCTTTGGTTTTGAATGCTCTGCCTGTAATTTGTGACCTGTTAACTTTACCATGGNNNNTGAATGCTCTGCCTGTAATTTGTGACCTGTTAACTTTACCATGGAAAAACTTGTGGCCTCATCAAACACATGAAACGTATTGTGTGGCTGTAGAATATGACTCTCAAGCACAGTGTTGTCTAACTCTCCTGCCCGTTTTTCTGTATGCTGATGCTTAGCATACCTACATAGAGAATCTTGTTAAATCATATGTTTTAAGCCATATGTCTTAATCTACGTCACATATTGAACAAAGTTTAGAAACACATTAACTAATAATATTTTGCAAGCTTAATAATATATACACGTATATATTATATATATATAGGCAGCACAAACAACTGCATGAGCTCCATTAACTCAGTGGTAAAGAAAAAGCAAAAATTGTCTCTGCAAGGTACCTGCATCTAATGATCCTAGGGCTTATAAAATATTACTTGATAATGTTTATATGTTGTAATCATAATTCAATTAAGGAGGGTCAAAAATTTTCTTGTGATATATAGAGTATAAGGTAAATTTTTCTACTTCTGAATAAAGTCATACTTGTTAGTACTCTTTCATGATTTGTAAATGTATGATAAACATCACTACAATGATTTCAGTTACTCTCGGTGTTATTTTAGAACTTTTTATACCTTCATTCACAGGGGAAGGGTTTATATATTTATTTAAAATCACCAACATGACTAAGAACAGATGTGTTTTGTGTGGATTTAAAATAATTTCTCACATTGGTGGTGTTGAGGCAGAGTTAGTAATTTGTGAGTTTTCATACTGGTTTTGGACATACACTAAGGTAAGGGGAAAAAGGAGAAGGTAGCTATTATTAACTCATAATGTACGATACTGCATTTTCAGCAATTGAAATTATGGCAGTACCTTTATATTAACACAATAAATATAAGTTTGATAACAACCAGCAGAGAAAATTGACCAGCAATGGATGAAATCACTTCAACCAAGAACAAGTATGCTACATAGCAGTCAATACTATCTGAGAGAGCAATTTAAAGAATGGTTAAAAGGACATTCTTGTGCTGCCCAGTCTAAAAAAGTAAAGGTTACTAAGGTTACAGGTTACTAAGCTGCCTTTGTAGCATTCACATTAATAAGTGAATTCTGGCCTTACAGAAACTGCTTTATTTACCCTTTGAGACTGAAACAGAATTGACTCAGAACATCTTTGCCAGAAGTGCAAGGGTTTGACAGGCTTGGGATACAGTCCTTCAAAACATTTGGGAGTTGTTCTAGAGAACTGGATACTAGACAAAACTTTGTTGGCATCAGTGATGTAAGGCCAGCTTTTGGTCTATATTGCAAGTAAAAAAGGGAACTGTTGGCACACTGTGCCTAGTAAAAGGAGAGAGGATGTTTTTCCATGGAAACATTAGTGTTTTCCCTTGAATGTTAATTTACAATATGTACATTTAGACATACCTGAAATAGCATGCCATTCTATTTGGAGGACATCTGTTGCTTAGATAGTCCTAATCTAGGGAAAGACAGACCAAAGTTTTTACAGACTGATGTTATCAACTTTGGGAGGTTATTGAAAAGCTTTAAGGACACAGTAGTAGATATGGAAATGTTGTACACTTGCAAAAATAGGTACACTAATGTAGATCATCAGTGATTTAAAAAATATCAGGAGTCTTCTGTCTATATATGTTCACTGAAAATATATTGGGTGACTTTTGCAAATGCATGTGTGAGCTAAGGCATTGCAGTTTACAAGCATGCTGAATGTGTAATGCTCCGCTGGCTTTGTCACTTGCTTCATACAAAGCAGATCTGCCTGGGAGTTTTGACAAGTAATATTTTGTACCAGTCCTAGATAAAGAAATGAATAAAAGGTCCATCATTTCAAGAGTTATACAAGGAGACTTCAGTTCCTGCTATTCCTTCCATTCAGGAAAAAAAAATTGAAGGGGGAAAAATGTCATTAATTGTATGTATATGTTATTTGACCAAATGTACACACCGCTACCACAAGGCAGATCAGCTCCTTGTTATACAGTAGGAGTACATATGTTTCCACTATGCCTGGTGATCACATATACACATTTTATTACAATGTCTTCATCTGCGTCTACCACATGTCCAGCACACGTTCTCCTTTCATTGTGTGATGAATGCACAACCAGTTAAATATTTGGATGGACATTTTGTGCACATGTGCATGAGTGTTCCTGTCCCTTGATCAAATATGCGCTCTTCCCATGGCATGGGAGACTACACTTGCTTGCCTGGTTGGTTTAGACCTTATCAAGTTAAACAGGAGGTACTTCTGTAGGACTTTTCAGGTACAGAGTGGCTAAGTCAATAGCCAGAAAAAGTAACCTGACTTACTACTGCTTCTCTAAAAGGTAAGGATGCCTTTTATGAAGAGCACCAGGTAATGCAGCACAGACAAGATGAGTGGTATTGAAGGTCGTCTGTGGCCCACAGGGCAGAGGTTTAGCATAGTCACCTTGTTGTTACAAAGAGATGATGTTACAGTGGCTCAGATGTAGTGGGCCTCTCTTGTCATGACTCCTGACCTGTAGAACGAGCTCCAACAAGTTTGTAAGAGTACTGGAGTGGCATATCACCTCTTTTAAGGGCTATTGATATCCTGCATGGTGGCAGACTTGTGTGTGGATGTTTCCACCACTGCCGCTTCTTCCTATAGAGTGTGAAATATACTTTTGAAAGCAACTTCACAGTAGACAGATACAAGAGGAACTCTACAGGAAGAGATTCAAAAGCACTTCATCTTGGAATTTCTGAATGTAAACAAGCATTCTTTCTTTCAGTACCCCCAGTATGATATGTGTAGGTATGGGCATTGCTAGAGTAGTGACACAGGTAGGGGCAGGGAGGAGAAGAGTATGGGGGAAAAGAGACCATAAGCACACTTAATAACTCAATTATTAATGACCGCAATACACAGAAATCTTGGTATTGTCCCACTACTATGTTGTCACTGTAGATACCTTTCCAGGATGTGAATTACATTAAGGACTCGTATGTCTGAAAGCAAGATTGGTACCTCGTCCTTTGTATTTATGGCAGATGTGAAATGGTTAAGTTTTGAGAAACATGATAGCTAAGCTTTTCAAAAAGATTTGATGTTTTGTCAATATTGATTCAGGCTTCTCAGTGTCAGTGGAGTAAAAAATAATAAAGTTCTGTTGCTGCAGGGACATGAAGAAAAGATGTTTGATTGATTCTTCCATTATCCAATGACAGCTATTATGGAGCAGGGAATAAAAATGGCAATTATATTCTTGCTTTATAGAGGAAAAAGTAGGAAAAAGAAACTGTTCGAAGATTTACAGAGTTGACATATGAGAGCTGAAATATGTCAGATACAGGAACTGCAATGATTGGTCTCACAGCCCTCTTTCTAGAAGCGCAGATATTTAACCGTAATATTTGTAGTCAGCAAGTAAAACTAATATGAAGTGGTGTTTAGCTGTATTGAACAAATAAGTGCATCCAAAACCAGTATGCATGTTAGGAAATGGTACAGTTGTATACCCATTAATGTACAAAGTAGATTTAAAGAGATAAAATACCTGCAGACACTTTTTAATGTTTTGTTTTTACTTAGATTAAATTTAATCACAAGAAAATGTTTTCCAAACACTCAAACACGGTATAAGGCACTGGTTATTTTTCTACCAGCGGATAATAGTTGTGCAGTGTTGTTTGGGGTTTTTTTCCCCCCTTACTTTCACACTCTTATATTTCAGAGACAGAAAGCACATTTGTGCAAAACTTGTTTTTCAATCTGGGAGAAAAAAATTGCCCTGGATTTTTTAAACTCTGATATTAATTCTAATAAACATAACTTTCATTGCATCAGATTGCATTTTATTTTGAGAAAAAAAGAAATTATGACGTTTGTGGCTTTAGATGTAAAAACCACAATAATATATATACATCTTTAATTTGGAACAATCCTCCCCCCTTCCAACTCTGCAATAAAATCAGTTAAACAATATGGTATTTTTTCTTTTTTTTCTTTTTATTTTTTAAGACAGCCTCCAGATACGGAGTGGAAAACAGAAGAAACAATATGTTAGATGTTCTTGTTTCTTGAGACAAAGCAAAATTATTTTGTCAAATTGTTCTTTTAATTCTATTAAAACATCACCTACGGCTGCAATTTTACCAAGGTTTGTCTATTTTGGCTTTCCAGTGACAGAATTAATTTTTGTTTGCTTGTCTTTGTTTTAGTTGGTCTAATTTTATTTGTATAGAAATGCAGTGTTGAAAACAATTCCTTAATATAGGTCTGTTGATTAAACAATCTATGTCAATAAAAGATAAATTACATAAATTGCTCTTTATTTCTCAAGTGATCTAGCTGAAGACAATAGCAATGTTAGGTATTGCTCAAGCTGAAGGACAGGTTAGAGAAGAAAAACTGCTTGTTATTAGTGACCATCCAGTTGGCATCTGTTTTCATAAATCATATCTGCCTTTGTGCAACAGTGCAATTTCCACTCTTTTGGGTGGCTACTTTTGGTAATCTACAATGTTTGCTGTTATAATTTGCATTAAATATTTTCCCAGGTTGATAACAGAAACTCTCTTATCTGGTAAAACTTCTCCCTTCTACCATGCTAAAACACTTCTCTCAACACTCAGGATGATTTTTGAGCCACTGGGTCTTAGAGTATCTGTCTCTGCTTTCTTGTCAGCAAATGATGCCCTTCCAGCTTCTCACCAGGCTCACAGTTCACCTCTCCCTTTGGCTCTGCTTCCCATTGGTTAAGTCACAGGTGTGCGGTCTATGTCAACTGGACCGCAGCCATCAAGTGCATACGTGCTCTCAGACTGGTAATGCATAGTCGTGTTATCCCACAGTGTCTCTCGTCGATCTTGCACATAACGCTTCCAAAAGCCAAATTAACATCATAGCACTGAGCCTTTACCTTAACTGCAGAAATTAAATTCCTCTTTAAATTGTAGTTGTCTGTCTTTGTTCTCAGGGAAATATACTTCTCTGAAGAGGTCTAAACTCCCTTTTGGTGGTTGAATTGTTTGTTGACCTTACTCAGACTAAGCTGTGACCAAGTCTTTATGACTGGTAACGCTGTGGTGGCAGATAGACACTTAACATTATTTTCTGGTGAAACATCTAAATGATATGCTGCACAGTTAAACTGGAATATTGTAAATAGACTAGGCAGACTGAGGAAAAACAGGAAGCACTCTCCTTATTCCTCACATAAGCAATCAAAAGGTTTTTATTTCAGACAGCAAATGATAGCAGCTGGCATGTGTGCTACACCTTTTACTAGGACCCTATCAACAATCTAAGTACTATAAATAATTCTGCAGTGTGAACAGTAATTCATTACATTTTATCAAGTTGAATGTGTCATGTACTGTATCTTCAGAAAAGGAAAATAAAAGTGAAGATAGACATCAGTCAATAACGTAACAATAGAAAAGAGTAAACAACTAGTTCTACAAAATATTCTGTCAAGGAAATCCATAATAATTGTCATTTTGCAATAGATGATGTAGTCTGATATCTGTCCTGGTTTCAGCTGGGAGAGAGTTAATTTTCTTCCTAGTAGCTGGCATAGTGCTGTGTTTTGGATTTAGTATGAGAAGAATACCGATAACACACTGATGTTTTAGTTGTTGCTAAGTAGTGCTTACCCTAGTCAAGGACTTTCTTTTTCAGCTTCCCATGCTCTGCCAGGTGCACAAGAAGTTGGGAGGGGGCACAGCCCAAGATAGTTGATCCAAACTGACCAAAGGGCTATTCGATACCATATGACGTCATGCTCAGTATAGAAACCGAGGGGAGTTAGCCGGAGGGCAGCGATCGCTGCTTGGGGACTGGCTGGGTGTCGGTTGGCGGGTGGTGAGCGGTTGCATCACTTGTTTTCTTTTCCCTGGGTTTTGTTTGTCTCTCTCGTTCTCCTTTTCATTACAATTATTATTGTTATTATTATCATTATCATTATTATTTTTACTATTATTATTATTATTATTTTATTTCAATTATTAAACTGTTCTTATCTCAACCCGTGGGTTTTCTTACTCTTGCCCTTCCGATTCTCTCCCCCATCCCACCGGGGAGGGGGAGGGTGAGCGAGCGGCTGCGTGGTGCTTAGTTGCCGACTGGGGCTAAACCACAACAAGTAAACAACACTAAATACCATGAGAAAAATGACTGTGTATAGGTGACACAACAATTTTTTGAAACGGGCATATTTTTCCTAAATTTTCTCAGTGATGTCCCCTAGCATATTTCCTTATGTTATCAAAATGAGAAAAATATTTATTTTAGGTCAATTCTTTCCATTATAATTTGAAGCTCCCAACCACCTATAATAAAAACTGAAGAAAATTATATTTATTTGAATTCTATATTAGCTATCAGCTGACCAATTCCTTGTCGAACTTTTAATAACATTTTCTTTATGGCATGGGAGAAATTTAATTATCTTTTGAGTTGTTTTTTGCCAGGATCTTGTAGTGTCTTTCACTACATAGACAATTCTTTTCAGTGCACGTTAGAACTACTAAAAAGCCCTTCACTTTTCCTTTTTCTTCTATTCCCTTCTTTTGACCCCTGATTTGAAACATATAAAACTATCTGTTTGGTTTTTTTTTTTTTCCCCACTTAAGATTACACCCTGTGTTTCAGGAATATGAACCTGTAGGGTTTTGTTTTGTTTTGTTTTTCCATAAAGTACCTGGGAATAAATATACTACAAAGATGTGAAATATTTTGAAATCGCATAAACACTTAGCTGCTAGCAAGAAAAGAAACAAAATCAGGCCCTTTTCAGAACAGAAAATCACTTTTGTTCCTTGTTAACATTAAATATATATCTAATATTGCTTTAAACTATTAATGAGTTATAACTGTATGATTACCTTCAATTCATCAGTGGAATAACTAATTACTTCAACCCTTTGTAAATACTATACTACAATGCAATAAAATAATTACTCTATCTTCAAAACCAGGAGTTAGTCTTACAGAAAGATTTAAAAAATAAAGTACAAAAAGCCCAGAATGATGGATTGTAAACTCAAAAACCTGGGGTGGTGACTCATCCCAGAATCACTAGTCACCACATGTGTAATTTACTGACCACAGCCACCAGGAGCCTGTTGGCGAAGGGAGCAAGAACCTTGCTTGAAAGCTGTTTTCGTTTCCTAACATAGGCTAAAACGTGCTTAACTTGTCAGTGCAAATCACGTTCAGTGCACTATTGTGAAAGCATGTTTTGCATCTTAGTAGTTGTATATGCTTTCTGGATCAGGTACTGAGCCATTTCAACCTCTTTTGTAAGTAAGACCTAGGGATTTCCTTCTCCATGTATCAAGCCAGGAGACCTGAGGGCAGGCATGGACCCTCACATCTGCCTCCAGCTTTCAGGTATTAGCTAATGGGAGGAGAAGGAAGGCTCAGTTCATGAGGGCATTATAGCACGATTGCTGCAGGACTGCTGAAGATCTGAGTGAAATGCAGTGGTGTGGTCATGTAAGTTTGTCCTGATAGTGAGTATTTGTCAGAGTTCCCAGGAAAGGTGGAGCATGGCTAGTGACTGATAAAGGAATGTAAGAGAAGGAGTTAGGAGTGTTTGCTACTAAAGGTCCCACTTCAGATGTAAGCTGGTGATTACTGGGTATTAAAGCATATATGGCATGAATCTTTGTCCCCCGGTCTTTATTGTGACACAGGACAGCTACTTGCAAAACACAGGCAGTAAAAATACTCCCTGAGTAAATTCTTACAGCACTGTGCACTGGAAGAACTCTGTCCCTCTTGCCTCAATGCAGCTGGCAAAAGATGTCCTCTTTTATTGACAGCAAAACCTACAAAGAACAAAGGACAGTATTACATGCATTTTTTTTTTCAGTAGCTACCTCTTTTCCTTTATATATGCCTGCTGAAAACTTTTCTATGCGTTCTCTGGCCACTGTTTATATATAAATTAAATCTACATGCAAATTAGTATTTGCAAGGTATTTTTCATTAATTTAAAAAATGAAAATTTGCTTTTTTTAAATCATAAATATATTCAAGAACTTGAATCTTTTACTAAAAAAACTTTAAATTAAATAATATAAATAAATTTTCCCCCATTTTTGTAATGTTTGAATGGAAAGACCATTTCCTGAGCAGCTCTGATAGTAGTTTCAATTTTTTTTTTTCTAACTGGTTTAGTGGAAAATTTATCTTCTCATGCTCTGTGCAGTGGTGCAGTTTTTCTATGAGTTTTGCAAGAAAATGTGTGGTCTTCCTTATTCTCATGCCTGGAATAGCATCTAAAGTGGTCATATTCCTGAATGTTGTCGCTCTTCTGTGCATTAATGTACTCAGTCCTCATGGACTGAGCATACCTCTCAGTATTTTCACCTGCCAGAATGTGACTGAAGGAATCAGGATGAGTGACAGATGACCAAAATGTGGAACAGCTGATACTGATGTCAGTTTTTGCCATAGCTGATGGGGTTTAATGATTTATAACTACAGTAACGCTTTTCAAAATAAACTTTCTCACTATGTGTGTTCAATGAAATTTAAAACAAACAAACAAGCAAATAGAATCACAATTAAAAGAAACTCTTCCAATGCTTATCACGAGGGTCTGATCTTGGATCTATGTCATGAATGTACAGATTTTTTTTTATCACTAGAACTACAGTAGGTGTTATTTATTTCTGTTTGACTGTTGTTAGATGGGGGGTGGTGTGGGGAGAAGGGGCCAATCTGCTTGATAGAGAGCAATAGCAGATTTCAAATAAGAAACCATCAGCTCTATTGGAGGACACAGGAAAGGTGTATGTGTCCTATGGTTACAGGTAAGACTGGCAAACCCACAGTCTTCGATGACCCTTGTGAAATGCAAAGCAACCACAGGGGGAAGAGTTCAGATCACAGAAGATGAAGCAGATCAAGAAGAAGATGAACTTTTTGTGGTTTATGATTACCACCATCATTGACTGCCTACTTAATTTTAGGCACTTCTTTTAAACAAAAAATTGTAAAAAAATTCATTTTGTTACTAGTATTAGTGAGTGAAAAAATGAGCCTTGAACTCATGGTATGATGTTTTCACCTAGGAGAGCTTGTCATTATGCAAAAAGTATATTTTGATATGTAATAAGGAAAGCAGAAGGATATATTTTATCTTTGTCTTTTCAGTAAGCAATTTTTAAATAGTATGCTGAAGTAAGATGCCATGACAGCTCATCTTCAATACAAATAGAAACTTCTGCACTGCAGGTAGCAAACTAGTAATAACCATGCTGAACAAAACTCAGATCAGAAAAGGTAATTATTTAATACCTTTTCTGATATTATTTAATATTGTTTAATATATTAATAAAATTAATATAATTAATTTTAATGGAAAAAATTAGATTACAAACCCAGGAAGATTGGTATTCCTTTCTTCTGACCCTTTATAAGAAGATAATTATCATATTCTATGCACCATTACTTTACTAGTTTCATAGTAAAGTTTAGAGTTCCACATTTTAGAGTTCAGCAAAACTACTCAAGGAGAGAAAAAGTACTCTAACATTTACACAGGACATGATGTAAAACAACAAAAGCAGCAATCTCTACCTAGTCATTTTTTTTTTCAAAAGCTGAACACTACTGAAGAAAAATATAGAGGTATAATATTAAGAAAAAAAGCAACAATCTGAAATTAGCAGGAAACATTGCCTGATGAGATGAGTATATTTGTCTGTTATGAGTTAAGCCTGTTTTCTTCAGCCAAGGCTCTGACCTCTGAATCTTTAGACTGTTGGGTGCTTCATCACAGAGATATCTGTAGCAGCATATGCCATCACACTTTCCTTATTTTTCCACTTATATCTTCCTAAACATGGTTATTAAGGATAATAAATAACTGTTTCATACATTCCAGGAAGATATTTTCATTACAATATGTGATTTTATGCCATTTCTCTTCCAGATCAGTGACAGCATGTTTCCCATCACCCTAATTGATTAGTCATTGTGGCAGGCTATAACTTAAAAAATTTAAAAAAAAAATCTTGTAATTCTTTTATTGTTTGCTATATAGAGACCTTTATGAAGTTTGGTGTTATTAATGTGCGTTAAGAAACAAATGTAGGAAAATTCTGTTTTAATGCCTATGGCACTACATACATAGTCTTATCAAATTTAGAAAAGCAAGCGTGCTCATGGCTTTGTGATGGTTCTTTTCTATGTGAAAGTTTCAGAAGGAGAAAAATGACTGGGGATATGAAAAAACGTGGGGCCATTGTGGGTCTTGTTTTGATATTTTTGTAGGTTGCCTCGTGCGGCAGGTGGAACTGGTCCAGTGAATTAATGGAGTCAGTGGGACATCTGCAGTGCATAAGGGACACTCATGTCGTTAGAGTGGCAGAGGGTCGTGGAGCTGATTGAATGCCATGTTGTCACCAGGAGATAGCAGTAAGAAGTGCTGAGAGCTGCAGCAATGAATCCAACACAAACATTCATTTCAAGAACATAGCTGTAAGTCACATAAGAAAATAAAGGTAAGCAATTTGCATAGCCTTATCTATATCTAAAGCTTCACTGAGCTATTAGTTAAAGAATAAGAAAACACAGATTTAAGAAACACACTACCTGACAAAATTTGTCCTTTTTGTTTCAAGTTAGCTAACGACCACTGAGAAGAAACTAACTTTTGCAAGTCATCTAATGTAAAGGCAGACATAGGTGTTATTTTTCATTATTTCTGTGCATTAAATGACAGATACAAATCAGCCATAATCATTGTTGAAGGCACAGGTGTCCTTAAGTTTAGCCTTGGCTTAAGCAATGTTCCACCTTGCCCAATGTGAGCTGGAACAGACTCAAGTAAGACTCATTGACATTAATCAAGCGCTTTTTGGGCTAATGCACGCAGAGCACTGTCCTGCTTGTCTTTCTGAAGTGCATCATTGTTACTGGACTCTTTAGGGAGAACATAAAGTCATGTTGCTATGGTGAAGTGCTGCTCAAGGTGCCCATCTTCCCTTAGGGACCCTAGGGAGGTTACATGTGCTGGTTTCTTCAAGGCGTATCCCTCACACAGAAAGCATTCATTACAGTTGAAATTTAGTTATGTATGAAAGCCCTGCTGGCAGATACCCCTGCATCATTAAATTTCACAGCTGTGTTGGGAAAGGAGCAGCAGACAGGAAACAGTTTCCTGTCATTTCACATGAATGACTTACATTGGTCTCTGTCTCTACCCTGTTCCTTCTCTTTTTAAAGCCACAATAGAATATTTTGGAAAGGGGGGGGAGAGAGAAAAAAAAGTTTGGTATTAATACTGAATGATTTCTTTATCTTGTCAAAATTAACATTTAAGAGCCCACATAAAAATATTTCATGCCAAAGAAAATGATCTGTTTCATCCTCTATAACATTTTATTTTTTTATTATTAGTATTTCTTTTACTTCAAATGTCAGTAAAATCCAAAGTAGAATATTTCAACATGAAAGATCTGAAACTTTTATTTTAATGTTCTCCTCACCCTTCAATGAAATTAGTCAGTGAATTTGACAGAAATTTGAAAGTTGCTTGGGTCAGTCTGAAGTTACCCTAATGGTGAGGAAAAAAAATAGATGAAGAAGAATTCCATGTCTATATAGCATTTTTCAGTACTCATTTAGAGACATTTGTCGTACCACTAATGTTTGTAAAGCAGCACATCCCCTCTTGCCGGAAGAACCCAATATTGCTGCATTTACCTGTCCAATACACAGATAAACAAGAAGTGTCACTTTGTTTTTGGAAGCTACTACCAAAAGCAATGAAAAATGACAACTTATAAATTGCCTTATTAGCCTCTTGTACTGAGCCAGGATGGGATCTCACTGCTTGCCAGCAAACAAGCCATCGTGCCCACCCAGTCCCCTATGTCCCCAGCTGCCCCTGCGAGAGGTGTGCTGGGGGACTGCTTGTATGCGTTCTCCTCTGCATGCTCGCTGAGGGGTACGGACCTGCATGCCTGCCCTAGCCACCGCCAGCCAGCCAGCAGGAGGCATAGAATTTCAGACAGAAGCTGAGGGATTGTTTATAATAGAAAGTGCTTTCATTCCTGCTTTATTTCATTGTTGCTGGAATGGGAAAAATACATGGGTCTCAAAGACTAGTTCATGCTGTGTTTACTTCTGTTACAAGGGCAAAAAATACTGATAAACCACAAAGCTATTATTTGTTCTGATCTAATATCCTGCAAACTACAAGAAATGGGATTTTTTTTTCCTGCCCTGTGAGGAGGAAATTCTTAGCTTTAAACATTTTTTTTTTATGTCAGAAGGACTTGAGATTAGACCTTAAGATAAGTGTATTATGATTTCTGTCTGGTTTATTACTCTTTTTCTTCTTTCTCAGACATGATTTGGGAATAAGCTGTTTCAAAAACCAACAGTACAAACCAACTAGTCTTAGAAAACCAGCACAGACTGAAGGTGTATTACCTCATGAAGTGCTAGAACTAGAAAGGCCCATTTCAGTGCCGCAAGTAAGCTTGGAATTTCAGCTTTCAGGTTACATAAAATATTAACCTTTCATTCCAGTGTTCATGAGATATTGGCTGTTAAAAAGCATGTGGGAAAAGCTTGTAAGGTGGTTTTATTTGTAGGCGAGTACAAATGCTTTCAGGATCAATACGCTTTTCCAAACATTGCTCCCAGACTACTGATCGGACAGGGGGAAACAGTGTCCCTGTGTAATCAACCACATAGCCACAGAAAATTTGTGGCGGTGATTCTTGTTCAGGATCATGCCTTGCCTTCTCAGCTTACTTTCTCTAGAAAGACACAAACATGCGCGTGCATGTACACACACACTCACTCTCTTCCGGGATGGAAACTGTCCACTCCCACCCTTCTTTATTTGACTGAAGAGCCAAGTGAAATTATTCATTGACCATCTATACAATCCAGCTACATGCTATGTTTTCCCGATTCCAACCCTCAACTTACCTTTCAGAGAAGGTAACTACATTAATTACACACACACTTTTTTCCCGAGACACGCAGGAGCTCAGTTATCTCACAATGCTTTTTGCTATGTCTACAACAAACTAGGGTAGCAGAGAAGAGTCAAGCAGATGTTTTCTCGGTCCCTGAAAATCTCTATGCAATGTAAGGATGATTTTTCAGCTAGCATTCCATGGGGTGCATAATACCCATTTGTCTTTGGAATGAATGATTTTTTTTTTTTTTTAACATAGCAATTTTAGTAATTTTTTTTAAATTAAGGAGAGTTTGTGTATTTCTGACAATAAAATATTTTTAATCTACAAACTCCTTTATTTTGAATTAGACACTTCATACATATGCATTATCCATAATGAATTTGTATAGATACGTGATTATGTTTTTTCAGGTCTATACAGTAAAGAAGTTTTCTTGTGATGTCACTTACCTCTGTAAAAAATGGTTTGAGATGTTTAAGCTGCTTCATATCTGCTGACTAGGTTATAGCTATGGTACCAGCTGAGGAGGTAAACAACTTCATAACCTAATGCACTTGTCTCCATGTTCATAAAAATTGAAAAATTGTTATGATTAGAAAACAAAACAAAATGGTGTAGACATTTTGGAGATCAATTGCCTTTTCCATAAAATTAATTCATAGAACACAACAAAAGATATTAACCAGAAATTCGCAATATATTACCTATCAACATTGTTTATTATTTCATCTATGGTTGATTTACCCTCTATCTGGCTGCTGACAATTATATAAGTAAAATAAAAGCAGTTTTTAATCTCCTCTTCAAAGAAAGAAGGATAAAATTCTTTTAGTATTCTGTTACTGCAGATCATGACGGAGTTTGATTGCACTTGTGGATAGTACAGCAAATGCAGTCTCTGATTTTGAAGTAGCCATGCACTTTTTTTTTTGACCTTGCCTGAAATATATTATTTTTTCAGATTTTTTTTTTCAAGGTATCTTGTTCTGAAGTAGCAGCAAGGCAGACCTTAAAAGTTTCAGAGGCAAAAGAGAAAGAAAGGAAAAAAAAAATCAAATTAATTTCATGTTTAGATATAAATCCATCAGAAATAAACTGATGGGTTAGCCTGTGTTAAGGACTGCTGATTTTGGACACCATTGACTAAATGATGTAGGATTTGGTCAGAAATTTATTTAAAAGCTCTTTAAATATCAAGCAATTCATTGTAGGATGCAGCCTTGTCTGGAACTTTAGATTCTTTAATAGTTTTGTAAAATCTCTGCAAAAGGAATCTATGGTGAATCAGTCTTTGCCTGAAATGTAAGTGAATATTGGAAGCTTGGGTCCTTCTAAACTTCGTTTGTGGAGAGCAGCCTAACGACGCTTGAGAAGGAAAAAGTGAACTGTGCTGTTTCATGTTATGGCTGAATCAAACTACAGTTCAAAGCATACTAATAACCTACTACTGAGGAAAAGGGGAAAGGCTCATTTCCTTTCTCCTCTCTTTCTCCTGCCATGTTATCCCTTCCCTTCCCATGTTCCAGGTTTGATGATTATTTGTTTATCTAATTCAATTTGCTAACATGCCAACAAATACTTTTTTTTTTTCTTTTCTTCTCAACTCAGTTTTCTTCCCATTTAGTAATTGAAAGGAGTTTGCCATCTGATCATTTGAGTGCTAGAGTCAGCACAAAAGAAATGATGGAAAACACAGTAAGAGGTAAAGGGGAGACCTCTCCCTTTTGATGGCAGCAAGCCACTGTACCAGCTAACTCCAGCTGTACCAGCATGATGCCAGAGGTGGTGAGGCGGCGTCCTTGAGATCGTGCTCACAGCTGGAGGACGTCACTATGGGGCAGCACCAAGAGGAGGTCCCTGAGCCAGCTCTGGCCATGCAGATGGAAATATGTTATTATTTTTGGTTATCAATTATTTTCAGCACAGCGCATGAGCCCTGGAGCACAGTCACAAGAACGCAGACTGGCCCTGTGGAGGTCAGCAGCTTGTAAGAGACCATGTACAGTGCTCCACTTCAGGTGCCTATTTGGCTACAGCATAGACACTTTTCTTTCTATATCATCTTTAAAGCTGTTCCCTTCTGAGCAACTAGGTAAAGACAAAAGGATAGACAGTTTCTTTGCTCTTAAGCTCAGTGTTTCAGGGATTCTCCTGAGCAACAGAAGACTGGAGAACAACTCTTTGATGCCAGCAAATACAGGCAAATATCTTCAAGAGAAGAGACTTGAAGAGACCCATCTCAGAAGAACTATGGGCTGCGCAGTCACCTGGCATGAGCCCTAGTGAGGGTTCAAATGCTGAGCTGAAACAGGAAGAGAAATAGGCTTTCACACAGGTGTTCTGCTTTTCAGGTGACTGTCCCAACCACAGTTTTGGAAGTGTCCATCTTTCTTGTCCATCTTCATCTTTCAAAAACTAAAGGGAACACATATAATTTCCAGCTCAGTGGTACTCAAGATCTCCAAGCTCTTTGGGTTTTGCTGATATTCTGCAATGCCTCATCTACTGTCATTTAAATATATACAGGAATTGGTTTCTTCCTAACTTTCTAAACAGATAAAAATTGCTTTATCTTCACCTTAGAAACAAAATTACTAAGATTTACGTAAAAAGATAATAAAACATAACACAGGATCTGAAGCTATCTGTCTGAGGGGTAATTTAAACTCCACTTAGTCTTCAATAAAAACAAAATAGCACACCATAACCATTTACTGCATGTACTTTAACACAATTAGCAGTCTGAGTGCTCTGAAGAGCTTCTGGAATGTGTTAACTTGGAGGCTGAATTTTATTTTACAGAGGAACAGTGATCTTTCCGATATTTTTTGGGCCGATGCAAGAGATTTAATGTTACTTCTATTTGCATTTATAAAAGTATCATTTCAGTTATTAATAGGAGCTAAAATTTCTCACCTAGCTGTTACTTCTTTTTTTAAGTTAAATATGTTGAATTAAATACAGCAACTTTTTAGATGAGGTATGTATATATTTAAGCATATAAAAATATATTTATCTAATTAAAATGTGTTTGTGTCAAATATGGAGGACAAAATTTGCACTATGTAAAAAACAATTCATGACAATGGGTTTAGAGTAAAGCAGAATATCTTCAGACTTCATAAACTTACTTACACTTTTGGGTGTTCAGTCTAGATGGTTGTAATACCTTTTCCTTTAACAGAAAATATTAAAAGGTTCAGCTTTATAGCACTAGAACAGGTTAGAAAACTGTAAGGGATTCATTTGTTCTTTGTGAGATTAGATCATAAACCCCTTGTCCAAGCACATATGAGTAATATCAGAGAAAAAGCTAAATATGAAACTACAGTGACAAGGAAGACAACAGAAGCTATATACTTTTATACATCTTGCCTCTGTTCTTTGTAGCCAAACCCAAGTTGATGAATGGTCTTAAATCACTATTATTAAAAAAAGAAAGTGAAGTCCTATTTTAAAAACAAAAAAACAGTCTTAAGCATCTCTAGTAACATCAGCGATAACATAGTTTATGTTGCTGTTACTTTCAAAGAAGAAAAATAACTGGTCCTATTCAAGGACAAAAAATGCTTTAATGAGGTATAAACATTTGTCTGTATAAAATTTAATGGAGAAATTGCAATAGCTATTTATGTGCTTATATTAGGCCAAACTCCTTGCTTGAGGCACTAAGTACAGCCCTGATGGCTTCAATAGAATTGTGAATGCTCTACCCATGGATTTGGGCATATATCTTTTTCAGGAACAGGAATAATCTTCAAAGGGATAATCAGGTCAAGAGTAGGTGATGGGGGATGCAAACATACGTATCGGTTGCATTGTTTTTCTAGGTAGTTCTAGAAGTGGGGTTCTTTTTGGGGGTGGGGTCACTTTTCACCTTTACAGAGATAAAGATTGTACATGCGTTGGCTTAGAATCTCCTACCAACAGCTCTTTTGCAAATGTATACAGAATAAAGATATAGTAACATCATGTATAACAAAGTTAAAAGCAGTTAATAGCTGTCCTCGTTTCTTTTTCATTCTGACATTTTGGAATTTTGTTTAAAAAACTATTATTCCAAGAAACAATAGCATAACTATGTACAGATCCAAGTTTGTTTTTTCCAAAATAATCAATCCATTTATTTTCTGAAAGAAGTAGTACTACAGCCAGCTTTATTGTGTAAGAAGAAATAAATCTGTGATGGCCTAAAGGCAGATGCTGTGCCAGCCTGGGAGGAGGAGAAGGAAGAAGAGAACTCCTTTCTGCAGGAGGTCGGGAGAAGCAACTTTCTGGCTTCCAGGAGTCGCAGGAAAGTCCTGGGGGCTTGGGGAAATGCTGCGTGGGTGAATGGGACTGACAGAATATGATTCTTTTGGTCACTCTGCCTGAAAGAAGTGAGTAGCAGTGCAGCTTGGCCTCTTGCTCTCCCTTCTTCTTCATCCCCAGAGGCCCAGGAGCTGAACAGCCTCCCTTTTCTGATGCAGCTCAGTCCTACTACTTCATACCAGAGTAAATAGCCCTCCCTATTCCCCCTACTCACATATTCCTTATTAATCCTATTTTATCCTTATTTCTGGCTACTGGGAAAGAGAAAGACAATGAGGAACAGGCCAGGTCCTGGTTCTTAAGCAGCAAGAGGAAGACTAGGGTGGAGAGAGAAGACCTTCACTGCAGGGAGGGAGCAGCCACTGAAAAGAAACTCCAGCAGCCTCTTTAACAGGAACAGAAGGATGTGTAGGAAAGCAGTAGGAGTTGGATCAGTCTAACCCCACCTCTTCTGGCATAGGCAAAGGTTTTTCTCTCCTGTGCTTTGGCCAAACTCTGCTAAATATCTGTTCTCAGCAGTGACGAAAAACTAAGGAGCTTAAGTTCCATTTTTGTTGCTTCTTTGGGGGAAAGAGAGTGCTTCAGCTTTTTAATGACTTTAGGCTTCTACATTTGAAAAATTAATTTCTTATGTTTGCTTATCTAGTATTTTCATTGTTTGAAATTTTAAGAAACAAAAGAAAATTATATCTACAAAAGAGAAAAAAGATCATTATACACTTTCTGTTTATAACTCCCTTCCACTTACAAAATATTCTAGTAGATTTAATTCACAGAAAAAAAGATAACAGTTTTCAACACTTCACAGAATGGAAAAATGAAATTAAAATGTACGATGGTTTGCTCAAGGCCACAAAAAGGCCTCTGTCAAATACATGATTAGCAGTGGATAGTCTTGAAAATTATTAATGAAAGCAAATTGTTCAACACTTGAGAATGTCTGTGGTCTCAATGTGTGCAGATATTTGCAGACATTGACTAGCGAAAAAGAAAACCCTTCCCGACATGGTCGTAAAATGTATCACGATTAGAGAACCACTAATGTAAAACAATAGTACATCAATGGTTTTTGAACAATCACAAAAAAGAGAATTCCAGTTTCCATGTACTAGCAAGACTAAACCCCAAACAGACGTCCAATCACAAGCTACTCCAGGTTAATTAGAGAAGCTACTGAAATAGCACAGAAGCAATACAAATTTACAGGCAATTTTTCTAATTTTTAGAAGTTGCAACAATGGTTAATAACTTTTCTACTACACAGCAGATACTTGTGTAAACAGCATTCTTTTGTAATAAATTGCATATTTAAAAGAGCTCCATTTTCTGTGGTCTGTGTGAGATAATATAACAAGTTCAGACACATCAATAAAACTGACTAATACCCAAGGAAAAAAACCTGAAACTGCTGCATGTTTTCAGCTCTTGATAGTGACTCATAAATAACAATACAGCCACAGATCTGCCACCAGTAAAATGACTGTATTATCTTCTGAATAGTCTTCATATCAGTGAATCAATTACTAGTTTAAATTCTCCTTATTTCATCATTTTTAGAAACTGTGGATGTAAAAGCAAATTCAAAAACTGTGATGCAACTGAAATGTTTGTACTTCTAATGCCATGTAGATTGTGCCTTTCCAAATTTTTTTTTAATATTACTATTATAGGAATGTGTGAGTATTCCTTTAATGGGGAGGTATTTGCTACAGCTCTGTGACAGAGTAGATGCTAGATTTCTCCTGATGGTCTCTGTCAGTAAAGGTAATATTCAAGCCCTGAGCATGTTGTCCTCCCTCCCTGGGGTTCTCACCCAGCATAGCAGTCAGGGCACTACCTTCAAGAAGGAAAACTGAATTAAAAAAAAGGCAATGAGAAACAGCAAAGCAATACCATCACATTAGTATTTCTTGCACAGCACTGTCTCCTGAGGAACTTTGAAAGAAATCTTCATTAATTTAATGGAGAGAGGTAGTGAATTTTAATAACTTTGGAGCAATGGCAGACAAATCCTCTCCCCTAGATACTCTGAGGTAGAGTCAAAGTTTAAGATGAGAAGATCTCTACAGACAGTACTACAGGCATTGCTTTGTGCTGTGAGAAACAAAACCAGACCTGTATCAAGGTCAGAGCATGTGAAAAAGGGTTTTGAAAAAAACCTGAGCCCTGAAAAGGTAAGACTACAAAGTAACTGTTAGTAAAGAAATTGTCAGAAGTTCTTTCCACTGTCACATTTTGCTGCTTCTCATGGATCACCAATTCTTTGCACATGCTTTGCAGAGAGATAAGAACAAATACTGCTCCTGGGAGATGCAGTTGCAGTTGCATAAGGTTTGAGAACAAGACCGGTTTTAGCATCGACGTAGTATGTATTTGAGGACCTAATTCTTCTTGCAGATAAGTTGAACCATTGTCTAACATTGCCATAATTAGGCTTCTCAGACTTTTTTGTGGTGAAAGAAAAGCAGAGAATCATGGAAAATCTGCTTTTCTTGAAAAGAGATCAAAAAAGACATTTCAGTGTAGGAAAATGAAGAAAAGAAAACAAGGAGAAACAGTTGAGACAGACTTTAATTGGGAAGTGGCAGGTAATGGTGAATAGACAAGGAGTCATTTGAATACATAAAGCATTTAATCATATAATTAGTGGTTGGAAACTAAGGCAAAAAGGAAAAATGCCTCTATAACAACACATCTGAGTGCAGAAAAGAATGAGAAAAAATGTTAAAAATATATAGAGAATATAGGTCTAGAAATCTCTTAGACAACAGTAAAATGCAATGCAAATCAACTACTGTCTCAACAAGTGGATTGTATGTGAGCATGAAACACCACCAGAATTCAAATTGTGTTCATCTCTATCCTCAGGCTACTTATTTCTATTATCCTTCCTTTCGTTTGCTTTCCTTTTGGACCCTTATCTTTCAAGTGTTCTTCATTCTTCTCTCACAACATTTCTTTTTCTGTTTTTATATAAGTAGGATTATGAATGTTATCAATAATATATTGTATAGCTTTATTCTACCATGGAAAATTTAATAAGACTAACTCATTATATCACAAATAAAGGCTTGCCAAACTGAAAAGATATGCATCAGTAGAGCAGAAGATCAAAACATATGGTCAGAACAGAAGTTCCTTTGAGAAAGAATGTGTTAAAAAATATATATGAAGAAAGTAAAAGGTCATGAGAATTAACAGAAACATAAGATTGTGGTGATTAAAGAAAGATACATAGACAAAACCAAACAGAAACCTAAAGCCATAACAGCAAAACACAGGGAAAAAATCAGCAAGCAAGACAAATTCATGTAATAATCCTCTTGCTTCTGACTAATATAAACTTAAGTTTATTCCAATGAAATAACAAAAGAGAAAACTCTTTTTCTCTTTTCCAGTTCTCTAAAAATAAGACAAAAAATAAATCGTTTGTTTGTTTGTTTTGAAACAACCGATTCGAGAACAAAACCATATTGTATTAGGAAGTACTGACTGACCTCAAATACACAATGTCACCCCAGTCAGGCAATCATTAAAGTCAACTGACCACCACTTCAGCTCTAGCAGTTAATACATCAATGTTTCTAATCAACTTCAGTCATTTAGGAAACTGTATTTGAATACAGATTGAATTATATTTGAAAATATATTTAAGTGGGGTTCTTATGTGGTATTGTAAATTTCTGGGATTATTTAAAGTAGTTCATGTTTGCATTTTCAGTTTATTTTATGATGTTATCTGGCTTCATTTGGGTTTACCATGGATTACAGCTAGATACAATTTCTCTTCATTTATAGCCATTTTTAAAGCTCTATTTTGTATATCACAGAATCACAGAATCACAGAATCTTTTGGTTGGAAAAGACCTTTAAGATCATTGAGTCCGTACCTGTCCACTACTAAACCATGTCCCTAAGCACCTCGTCTACCCATCTTTTAAATACCTCCAGGGATGGGGACTCGACCACTTCCCTGGGCAGCCTGTTTCAATGCTTGACAACCCCCTCCAGGAAGAAGTTTTTCCTAATATTTAATCTAAACCTCCCCTGGTGCAACTTGAGGCCATTGCCTCTCGTCCTATCACTTGCTACTTGGGAGAAGAGACCGACACCCACCTCGCTACAACCTCCTCTCAGGTAGTTGTAGAGAGCGATAAGGTCTCCCCTCAGCCTCCTCTTCTCCAGGCTAAACAACCCCAGGTCCCTCAGCTGCTCCTCATAAGACTTGTGCTCCAGACCCTTCACCAGCTTTGTTGCTCTTCTTTGGACATGCTCCAGCAACTCAATGTCCTTGTACTGAGGGGCCCAAAACTGAACACAGTACTCAAGGTGTGGCCTCACCAGTGCCAAGTACAGGGGAAGGATGACTTCCCTGGTCCTACTGGTCACGCTANTAGTGTCATCTACAAACTTGCTGAGGCTACACTTGATCCCCTCGTCCAGATCATTGATAAAGATGTTGAACAAAACTGTCCCCAACACTGAGCCCTGGGGAACACCACTTGTGACCGGCCTCCAACTGGATTTAACTCCATTCACCACCACCCTTTGGGCCCGGCCACCCAGCCAGTTTTTAACCCAGCACAGAGTATGCCTGTCCAGGCCATGGGCAGCCGTTTCTCCAGCAGAATGTTGTGGGAGACGGTGTCAAAGGCTTTACTAAAGTCCAGGTAGACAACATCCACAGCCTTTCCCTCATCCACTAAGCGGGTCACCTTGTCATAAAAGGAGATCTGGTTAGTATGTTATTTTATCACTTATGTATGTTTCATTATAAGGTAATAGGTAATAAAGGACTTCAGTATCTCTTAAGGCTAAAGAAAGTTACTGACTTTCCATTGGAAAACGGAAGTGTTAGAGTGCTATTTTTCTTGTAAAACTTCAACTACTTATATTTCATCAGAAAATAATTTTAGTCTGTCAAGCTGTTTGACAACAAGCAAAAGGGCTATTTCTGTGTGTTTCACACCTTGTACAACTGTTAGGGAATGATTGTGCTGCCCACTGGTGCCAAAAAAAGAACATAGCCAGGTCAATCCTTGTTTCGTGTGCTTGTAATAATGTCGGTATTAAGCATTATAAAATTTATTTTGGATGTATTGAAATAAAAGCTGTAAATAATTGCATTAAATCCTGTGATTGGTGATCTTTGAGATAATACTGACCAACATACTAAAGCTGCTTATATGGTCTGGTGAAAAATGAGAAAATACTTTTTTTCTAGGGGAGCACTTTAAGTGAAACAATAGAAAAGAAAAAAGCTTTTCTGGAATAAAACACCTTAAGAATAAGGTTTACCATTAAGCTCTAGATGTGATTTAATCTTTGGAAAACAGTTTTAAAATGTACTCTGACCAGTGATGCATAGAGAAGACAGATGTAGTTATTGCTAGGTAGGAAATGGAGGCCAGGTAGGCTATGTGGACCCTGACTGAGCTCCTTATTAACTGTCAGGAAAGACCCATCCCACAAAAACATCACACATGTTATATATCATAAATGGTTTTGCCCTTTTGTCTTTGTACGATACCCTTAGAGTCCTTTGTTTATGCTGTTAGACTTTGCTAGCTCATTAGAAGTCTTAGGCAGAAGGTTAACAGTCATGGAAGAAGCACAGTCAAATACTAACT
Source organism: Balaeniceps rex (assembly GCA_013401315.1). Taxonomy (NCBI): domain Eukaryota; kingdom Metazoa; phylum Chordata; class Aves; order Pelecaniformes; family Balaenicipitidae; genus Balaeniceps; species Balaeniceps rex. The sequence goes on from VYZW01055473.1 coordinate 28,552, forward strand.
TTTAGAAGTAATTGCCTGCAGCTGCATCCCTGCTGAGATTTCACAAGGCAAAGAGGTGCTGTCAGCAGGTGGATATGAATGCTCCAAAGAAAACCTGATTTAAGGACTTTTGAGTGGAAGACTAACTTCCAGAACTTATTTTCCTCCTCTTTTTTTTTTTTTAAGTCATAAAATTTCTTTTAGAACTCCGAAATGTGTAAATGTGAAAGTAGTGGGTATTTCTTTATCACGGGTGAATTTAATCGGGCTGCTGAAAAGAAAATAAATACTCAGAGTCTTCTTCTGACTTAGTTTTTGTCTAATTTAGAAAAATTGTACTACACGTGAATGGTAGTCATACAATTAGTTGTGCTAGGTGCTCAGAAACTGGGTGAAGGAGGGGGTGCAAGAGTTTCATAAAGCAGAATGGAGAAAAGAGCTGATTAACAGGTGGTTGAGAATGATAAAGGTTATGAATAGAAGATCGTTAGATGAGCATGCTTACCACTTTTAAAATTTATTTTGAAAATACTTATGTTAATATATTTTGTATTTAGCATTGCTTGCAGATAGAGATGATGTTAAGTGCTGGAGGAACATAAAGGACCAATATGGATTTTTTCTGTACTCTACAAAAGGTTGAGAGCATATATTTTTAACAGATAGAGACTGCGTATCATCACACAACTTCACATCACAGGTATTACGGTCTCTTAGTTCTTTAAGTACCTTGTGCTTAACTACCTTTTTGATAGAATTATACCAAGCCTTCTGAAAACTTATGTAGGAAGGAAATGTTATGTCTGGTCCCACTAAACTCCTACCCAGCTGAGAATTTAATGTCTTGCAGAAAGTTCCATGATGCTAAAAAAGGTACAATCTTATAGTGCTGTCTTTCGTTCAGTCATGAAATAAAGAAGGGTTTGTCTGCTCTCTTCAGTAACTTATTTCCATTAAATTTGTAGGAATGGTATTCTCTGTCAAATCTGTGTGACATAGAGTAGTGGTAACTTCAGAAATTAAAAAGGAATGAAAGACAGAGGCATTTATATGTATATACATAAAATTTATGACATGCACCATGCCTCCTTAGAGAAATAGACTAAGATGTCTTTCAACTAAAAAATAAGGATGAAGGCATACCTTTTTTTTCCTGCAGAAGTTAGGTTGTACTAAATTGAAATCTGAATTTCCTGCACTTCCTAGATTTGCTTTTGTTTAAACTGGGAAGGAAAATTGAAGTATCTAGTACTTTACATTGAGAGATCCATAACACTTTGTTTCAGAACTGGTACAATGATTTGCTTCAGAACTTTTAACCCAAAAAACAGGATGTGAAATTGTGAATACAGGCATTTCACTGCAGTTTGTTTGATCTGCCATGGCTCAAATCACCCGTAAATGATATTTCCCTCTGGTGGCATATTGGTCCATGCTGTACTTTAGTCAGCTGATGGCTTTTTTTTTTTCTTTTTTTCCTTCCAATTATGTTCTCCAGCTGGACTACTGCATCTGTAATTCACTACATGGTTAGATAGGAAAAGAGATTATACGGTATGTTTTGGTGTCAGTCAGTGGGTTTATGATATATACCATTGTAACTGCTGTAGAAAACCCTGATTCTTCATTTAGATGAGAAAAAGCAATATTAAACATTACAGTTCTCTCAGCTGAAGTTATTATGGATGGTTGCTTTGTGTATATTTATTGCTTTTTATTGACCAGGAAACAATAGCAAAGAATAATTTTAATATAGCCAGTGTAATTTTCTCAAGAAAGAAAAAAAGGCAGATTTCATTTAAGGAACAGTGCTCCTACTGGCAAAAAAGAAAACAAGCAAACAATTAACATAAAGTGTGTATCCACATTCAATCCTTTCTCTAAGTATGCACTGTAATATATTGAAACACGTCATGGTTTAGCCCCAGTCGGCAACCGAGCACCACACAGCCGCTCGCTCCTCTTCCCTGGTGGGATGGGGGAGAGAATCGGAAGGGAAAAAGAAAACTTGCAGGTTGAGATAAAAACAGTTTAATAATTGAAATAAAATAATAATAATAATGATAGGAATAAAATTGCAATGAAAAGGAGAATGAGAGAGAGAGAAACAAAACCCAGGGAAAAAAAAAACAAGTGATGCAACCGCTCACCACCTGCCGACCGACACCCAGCCAGTCCCCGAGCAGCGATCGCTGCCCCCCGGCCAACTCCCCCCCGTTTATATACTAAGCATGACGTCATATGGTATGGAATAGCCCTTTGGTCAGTTTGGGTCAGCTGTCCTGGCTGTGCCCCCTCCCAGCTTCTTGTGCACCTGGCAGAGCATGGGAAGCTGAAAAGGCCTTGACTAGGGTAAGCAGTACTTAGCAACAACTAAAACGTCAGTGTGTTATCAGTATTCTTCTCCTACTAAATCCAAAACACAGCACTATACCAGCTACTAGGAAGAAAATTAACTCTAACCCAGCCAGAACCAGGACAAAACAGAAAGTCCGTTTATTTTTATTTTAATAAACAGAAAAATCTTATACTTTATCAGGCTATTAATTCCCATGGTCCAATATCTTCCTGCAATGTTTGGAAAGATGTTTTGAGAGGGTGATTGAGAGAATGACTACTGAAAAGTTTTACAGGATAGTTTAGGGGAACTGATCCCATAATCCCTGTGCATTGATGACTGAGTTCAATACATCCTTTATTTTAGTCTAGTTCCTCACCTTCTCTTGGTTTCAGGAATCTTCTTGCCACAAGACATCTGTATACTGAATTCCACAACCTGATATCTAAACAGATGTATTTTCTGGTATCAGATTTACAACTGTTGATTTTGTTTCCTATTATCATTCATTAAAAAAAAAGTATAATAAAGAACAGAAAGATTTTATAAATCCTAATTTTGTATTTTTTTAAAGAGAAGTTAGTAAAATGTAGGAAAGTATTTTGTCTCTCAGTATGGAAATCAGCACCTTTTTTTTAATGTGGCATTTGACAAATAACTAGGATATGTAATTATATGCATTAAAAGCAGAATGTAGCTGTGAAAAGTGAGATAAAGGTTATTTTTCAAAAACATAAGGAAGGTTTAGTTACAGGCAATATATAATCTTACTTTGTAATTCAAGTACAATGTTGTTTACCTTGTTGGGTTTTTTGGGGGGGGGTGGGGAGTCCACCTAAATTGACATATCAGAAATTTTCTTTTCCTATTTAAATACATAATTTGAAAAAAAGAACATTAAAATATTCTGTTTTCTGTAAGAGAATTGGGTCAAGAAAAACATTTTTATGAGGGTAGCATGACTTTTTAATTATTTTTTTATGAATTTCTTATCATAGCACAAAGTGTTCTTGACTTCCTGTTAAATCATTGCTCTAGTCTACTACCAATTGGGCTAGTATTGAGCATTTTCCAGATCTGGGTGATGTCTGCCTGAGAACTGTAGGTATTTAACAAACAGTTGGTCAGAAGGCAATCAGCCTTGGATTCACATCTCCGTTCACTTATCTGAAAATCTTGTCATGAGTAGTTTTCCTAAGGAACCAAATAAAAGAAAGTTTTGTACTATTGCAGTCCTCCATGAAACCCTTTTTTGGAATAACATAGTATGATGCCTACAATTTTAGACCTGTTTACACATGCAAAATCTTGAGAGAATGAGCTCTGTTCCATTTCAAAAAGCACTTATGAAAATGCTGTAGATAATATCTCAACAGTGGATTAAAAACTTAGGTTTTCATAGCATATTTTAATTTCATTCCATGCCTTGCACCCCACCAGGGCCAGATTGTGAGTGAGTTTGCTTGGATATGATGGGTTGAAAGACGCTATTAAGCAGGTGCTATTAAGCTATTATCTTATATATCTTATATTGTCTGTCTTTTCTATGAATGTTATCCCCTTGCTCATTCGTTTTTTAATCTTAGTAATAGCTTGCTACTACTTACGCTACTACTTCAATAATTGTTTAATGTTCTTTCTTATTGTTGTGAATTAGCTAGGATTAATTTACATGATCATTTAAACCCAACAGGTCCCTGCGTAGTAGTTTTCTTGAAGGATCCCTAATGGTGTGTTTTGTTTTATTTTTCACTTTTTTGTGAGTCAGTTCAGTCAAATCAAAACTTATTGCCACTAATGAAGGTGGCAATTTGCAAAATTGAATTTGCAATCTGATTGGATGATGTGTCATACTCTTAATGATAGCCGAGTGTAAATAGAATAACAGTAGGTCGATTTATCAGGCAAAAGGATGCGATAAACTGCAGTTAACACTTCATAACTATTTTGAGTCACAGGTGCTGTCTTTGGCAAAGCCAAAGGGCTGAGACATGCTCCATAGGATCTCCCATAGTCCAAGGTTGTAATACATCTAAGAGTGGTTCCCGCTGTTTTTACTTGCCTTGTTCTTTTGGGATCAACTTCATGCCTGACTACACAGTTGAAGTGACTCAACCACCTGCATCCCCTTTCCATGTGAACGCTGGGGCTGGTGTGAGGGAATGACTGGGGTGCTGGAAGGAAGAAGAGAGCAGGATCCCTCTGGTGAGCTAGGACAGGTTAGTTTTTGTGTATGACTTTACTAGTTAAATCAGAAAAGTGTCTCTTGTCTCAGTAACTTCTTGTCCCTTGATCACTCATTGCTGCTTTCTCCCCCTGGCAGGGAGAGGTCACACACACAGAGCCTGCATTTGAGGCCGTACCTTCTTTTCCCTTTGGTGGAGTATGTTAGCTTTTATACACAGCTGTCTTTTCGAGACTTTCAGGCAATCCAGACAGACTTAATATTTCTCCTGAAAGTTCACTGTATTATGTCTTTATCCAGAAGACAGTGTGTGGGTATTTTTCTTAATTAAAGCAATCTTTTAATTTTTCACTTCTTAGATATGCAAATGTTTCTTTACGAGATAAGATACCATCACTTGTATTTGTCTGGATAACTCACAATTCATTGTCCCAAAACTCCACTTTCCCCATTGGACTGTATATTTTCTTCTATTCTGCATGTTACTAAATGTACATGACACATCTAAAAGGAGTATATGGATGTATATTATTATTGGCTCTAGATTTTTAACAGATATGTAAATGTTAATCATTTGTGCTGACTGATTATTACCTAGATCTAGTCTAGATACAGTGTAACACGTAGTTCAATAGCACCTTAAAAATGCTCATGTGTTCTAGTATTAGCATAATGTGGAGTGTCTCAGTCCCCTGAAGGATATATAAAGAATAGGTTGATTTCAAAATTATCCTATTTAAATATTTTTCCTTTAGAAAAAGGTTATGAAATACTCTCAGATCTTGTGAAAATATGTATCTCCATGAGAAAGAGTTTCAATTTTTTTCAAATTTATTTATGGGCATTTTTTGAAAAACAGATATTCATTTTTGTTAGTTCTTTTTTAATTTTCATGTTTTGAATTTTCATCCTTCTCTTTTACTTTTGCCACTTGATTAAAAACATGTTTTATTTATCTTTTTCAAGTTCTTCAGTATTTTAAATTGAGAATTTTGTTTTCTTATTTTTTCCTTTTCCTGCTCCACCATTTCAAAACTTCCTCAAAGCACAGTAAGTAGCAGCTAGACAAAATTGAAGGAAAAAAAAATGATAAAATTCTGCTAAAATATTTGAAATAAAAATTAAAGCAGGAAATATTACAACTGCCAAAATATATTTGTATTACTGTAGTTATAAAGTTGAAGAAGGTATGCAAGTTGTGCTTTTAAGTGTTCCACTGCTATTGTTAATAGATTTTTTTTCTGTAGGCATCTGATTCTAAACTTTGGCACAGATTTGCCAAAAATTTGAATTCATGATAATATTTTTCCATTAAAAGATTAGACTTTTCTGTTAAAATTGTTGCATCTTTACCTGACAATTTTTATGCATATATTACCTGCATTATTCACTACTTCTGTCTTTGGAAAACTGACTTTTTGACCCATCTTTGTTAATTTTACTGAAGAAAAACAGGATAAACTGATTTAGAAGTATTTCATAGCAATGAGTATATCTACTATTATTTGTTACATATACTGCTCAAATTCAGTTGGGGGGTTTTGGGCATGTTTTTAACCTGGTTTTACTGTTAAGTTCCTTCTCACCCAATGCTATATAAGAATACAAGTGACAGAAGGTACTTAATAGGATAGTTGTGTGGTAGTTTTCCACAGGCAAGCTGTGCCAATGATTAACGCCTGTGTAATATTTATAGATAAAGTATTCCAGCAGAATTTTAATGTTGATATATAACTTTATCCACAGATGTTTTTTTTCTCCTCCTCTTTGAAGCACAGTGATCATTGAAGGTTGTTGATTACCTTTGCTTGCACATCTATCCATTCTTGTTTACTTATTATAATTTCATCCCTTCTCATTTAGTTCTTTACAAATTGGTCTTAAAATTGAATGCTACTTTTCAACACCAGCACGGGGATCCTTTACAGCTAGATCCACTCATAATAAATGTAAGGATTTTTAGGGTGGATTCCTACAAATCCTTTGAAATTCTACTTTGTTTATTATGTCACAACTCTAATTTTCTTGATTGTGCAAATTTATACATTTGTGTTTCATCCTCAGCTATTATTGCTGAGCTTTAACTCACCATGCTTACAAGCTAGTGAGGTTGTACTTCCACCATGTTTCTGTCAACTCTCTTATATAATTTTTCTGTGTTAGTCACAGCTTCCAATTTCTCCTTGTTTGTCCTTCACACTTCTTGTGTTAGCATGCAGGTATTTTATTATATTTGATCTATGCTTGAAAGCTCTCTGGGATTGATGTGCTGACATCCTTGTGAACTATTTGAAGGTTCTTTTTACTTGTCTATTGTCTACTGTTGTCTTTCTCCTCCTTATCATAGTGAAGAATAATATTTACTTAATAAGTGTAATTGATCTAGCCACTAAATAGTGGCCCAAAACAACCTCTTTGACAAGCTCTTGTCACTGCTTAGAGGCAGTAAAACACAAATGTATAACGCACTTAAAAAAAAAAAAAAAAGAGTGAGAGAAGAGTAAGAGAGATTGAGAGGGATTTAGGAAGCAGGCCACTGCCCTAGCATTGTGCAAGATGTACCTGTCTTATTCCCTAAAGAGTTATAAGTTGTGTATTTCTCCAAACCAGCCTGAAACTGCATGAAAGAAAGTAGAGGGATCTTAATTTGTCTCACTTATCTTTATACCAAGAATATCCTTCAAAAATAAAGACACAGAGAGAGTCTGAATGCTTGCGTCCTAGGGTATGCGAGGCTACAAATACCACTTACTGCACACCACCTGGTAGGGCCAGGCTTCCCACAGCCCCTTTCCAGCCAGGCTGGGTCTGTAGGTGCCATCCCCTGAGATGCTGGGAGGGGGTCGGCCCCTGGCTTACTCATGTCCCAGCCGCAGGGCCCCACACCTGACATGAGCAAAATAGATATTAGACAGCAGCAGTACAAATTTTGCAAATCATGAAAAGAAATATTCTATTATCAAGTGCCTTCAAAAAAACAGAATTTTCTTTCCATTTAGATTGCAATATAAAAAGGAAAAGCTGGGTTATGATGGAATTAGTTTTCCAATAAAAATTACTTGTTAATGAAATAAGGAAAAATCACCAGTGGACCATGTGAAAATTAATAATATATAGCAATATGAACAAAATGTTGGTAACCTTTATCATCCGAAACCTATGGGCAAAAGTTTCAAAAGCAGAAGCCTCCTTCTGTCAGCTAATTGTGTACAGACTTTGCAGTTAAAGGTACAAAACCTTCATTGTAGAAGTGACAGCTATCATTCATTGACTGTAATCTTGCAAATGCAGCCATGTGGCTAGTCCCCATTGAAGTCAGGCATCTGCTTATCACAGGCTAGTAGGAGAGTAGATCAGGAACTTCAGATTGTTCTGTTTTGTCTTAGGGGAAAAAGGGAAAATAATTAAAATTATTGTTCTAGAGAATGCAAATCAGGCTGGCTCATAAAATGAGCACAAGGGCATTTGTTAAAATTATCAGGAAAACAGTTTAAAACTAATAAAAGGAAATGTTTTTTGATGTAATGAATAATTAGACTGTGAAATTTACTCTTAAATGATATTATTGACGCAAATAGCTGAGCAAGAACATGAAAAGTTTTGTAGACTGCATATGAATGAGAACTGCATAGGCGATAAAAAAAGAATATGCAGAAAAATATTCAGTGTTATTGGCTGCCATAGTGCATGTGAGAATGTGATGAGCATCAGCTGTGGTCAAGAAGAAAGGGAAATGAACTTCCCTGTATCTCTCTATTTCCCTTTGTCACTGAACATCAAGCAGGATTTATGTGCTATTGAGCATCTATTTTCTCTGCCTCAAAGCATACTTTTAGCTAATAAGATTTGGTTTATAATACCCTTGAAATTCTCATGTTGTAACTCAGCAAAATTTAAAACTCTCATTTGAAAATTTGAAATTCTACTAAAATAAATAATTCTACTAAAATTCTACTCTGATAACTCTAAACATTAATATTAAAACATTTCCCTAGACAGTAGAGTAAGTGTGATCAGTTGGACAGGAATAGCCCAGAAACCAGAGTAACGTAGGGATATGCAAGTACTGTGATGCTCATATCAGATTGCCAGAAAAAAAAGAAACAAGAAAAGCCATCAAGCCATATGATCCATAGAAACCTTCCAAAACAATTTTACTGAGATTCAAGAACAGAGGTTGGCAGTCCAGTCTATAAATCATTTTGATGTAATCTAAAAGACCAACAAAGTGATAAAGTTAAAATGAAGTATTTTTATTTCTTAAAGCAATCTTTATCAGAGTGAAACATTAACTTGCTTTGATTTTCTCAACAATATTCTTTATGAATTTCCTGCTTCTGCATATTAATTATCTGATAAGCTCTACCATTATCCCATGAATTTTTTTCTGTCTGACTCTGTGGTACTTAGACTGCCAAGGCATAGTCATGCGTTTTCACAGAGAAGCAACTGAAGAAACAGGGGTTTAGTTAGTGATATTTTGGTTATACCTCTTCTTTGCCTTACAGGACTTAGATTATTGTCTTTCATTAGGCTTGGTTTGTCTTACACAAATTTTTAAGGGAGAGGGAGAGCTAGAAAGCATCATGTGAGTGACTACCATGAAGTAAGAACTAGGAGGATGATGAAGTGACAAAATAATAAAACCAGACCTCTTTCTTTATCTGTTGAAAAAAAACGTTTAGGACATCCTAGTGCTATGGAACATTTTAGTAAGTCCTTCATATCCATTTTATCTCTATTTGTGGATGGGTTTACTCATTAATTCCTGTCTGGAAATGATATAGTGAAAATTATTATAAGAAACTGCAGTTTATTGCCCAAGCTTTACCATGAAAATGTAGGTGGTTCTCATCCTCAGTTAGGGTCAGTTTGTGTTACTGAATAGCATTGCATCCTGCTGCGAGTCTGTTCAAAATGGAGCATTTCACCTCGTAGTATAAATTGCACTAATGAAACAAGTAGGAAGAGTAGACTTTCTTCTCTGATGTCAGGGGAGTTCACATCCCTACCCGCCCTGTAAACACTAGCAAACTTGTACCATTTGTCCAGCCTAATGTTTTTTTGCCCCTGTTGATTCATGGATCTGGTTACGGACAGGAGATGGACCCAGCTGGGAGGTCTGCTGTGATTAATGCTGTCCCTGTCTAAGGGGCAGATGGCACAACACTGATTGTCTTGATAGGTTTACTAATTCTGCCTCCTGAAGAGGTGGATTGCCACATTTTTTTCCCATACTTGAGGATAAAAAGAAATCTACGTGGTTGGGGGTTGAGGCACTGTGCCAACTGAATCTGAAAATTTAAGAATCACTGCTTGTTTGGACAAAAGCAAGAATTACTGGCATGATATCACAGACCTTACTTTAAAAAAAAAAAAAAAAGGATGGAAAATATTCTGCCACCTGTGAGAGTAATGGATAGTCTTTTTAACAGAGAAGTTAAATTATTCTGCACTGTCTTCTGGAAAGTGTTGTGATAATTAGGACTGTATTAATCTTTCCATTTGTTTGGCTGCTGAACTGTTTGGGATCAAACCAATTAAAAATTGGAAAGGTTTCAGCAGATAAACTAAGCAACTCCCTCTTTTTCTTTATTATGATATTATGTTTTGTGTTATAAACATGTATCCTTGCACATCCCTTTCTTAGGAAGTGGAAAGTGTAGGCTGATTTCCTCAAGCGGGGACCTAAGGAAAGCCATATGTTGTAATATTCAGCTGGTTGATAAAAGAGGTATATCACAGCTTTTTCTCTCTATATTAGCTTCCCATTTCTTTCCTTTATCAGCTAAACTATTTGACCTTTTTCTGAAATTCCTGATAGATTTAGAATGACCCAAAATTCATTCTCTATCAAATTTACTATTTGTAACACAATAGAATAAATACATCTAGCTTTAGTGCCAAGGACAAAGGAAACAGCAGTGGTGCCAGGGCTAACAGAAACACTGAATGGGACCATGGTCAAGGCTTGTACTGTACAAATCAAAATGATTGCTCAGTTCTCCTGGTGTTATCTGAAACTGAATTCTCAAAGATGGCATACCTTCTCTTCTGCCTGATATAGTTAGTGAAAGAAAGTATGATAATCACACTTATTTTAGATGGGTTTTATCTGTCAGAAGTGTGCTGGTTCTTGCTAGAGATGATTTTCATTAGGAAAAAAAAATCTTGCAAGATGTAAATTTTATTAATATCTCCCATTGCTTTGTGATTTTTCGTCTTTCCTCCCAATGTTCTTCCCCCTTTTACTTAGACTCATGACACAATAACTCCTTGGCATCTATAAGTAACCACCAACAAGGTTAACAGAGATTTAAATAGTTGCAGTTTTTTGCAGCTGGTGAGATTAAGGAAAGTTCTAGGGAATCAAGAAACTTCTGTGATTATTACCTCCATTGGGTTGACAAGAAAGGATGAGAATTTACAGCAAATTGTCTAGCACAGATGGTCTTCATCACTAGTGATAATGTTGGAGTCTGTTCTTTTGGCTGGGGTGGAAGCAAAGGTGGGCTTCCCAAAACAGCGGGAGGTATGCATACACACCCACGTAGACCACAGGTGTGCCACTGGGAAATCAATGAAAACTAATTAGTTGGATTTCCCTGGCTGGTTTTTGAATGGCTGACTTTATTTTTTTAAGATTTTTTTTTCACTGTCAATACTGCTCTGAGAGGAGCAGAATCGCCCAACCTATAAAAAGCTGGCTTGACTCACAAAGTGTAGGAAAGCAGGTCACAGGTACTACAATATCCATATTATTTTTTTTAATTAAATGGTAACACAATATTTCAAGACATATACATGTCTTTTAGCTATTACATTTGTAAGGGCATAATTTCAAGGGGAACATGTATACTCAGCTGAGTACCTACGCCATGTCTTTGTCTCTGATGAAATATCTACTGTTGAAGATTTAAGAAAATATTTGTGTCTCTTTATTCTTCTTTGCTTAAAATGAACGCATTGTTGTCTCTTAAACTCTCATAGCAATAAATTTTCAAGACTATTGAGGTGGTTGTCTAGAAATAACTCTGTCTCAGGTACATTTTACTGAACATATTGCTTCCATTTATCAAGTATTCTTGTCTAATAATTGCTTCATTTAAATTCTTTCTGCCTTCATGCAAATAATAGATCATCTTGCAAGCCCTGGCTGGAAATCCATAACATGGGAGGGAAGGAAGAGATGTCACTTTTGCTCTGTCTATGCCCATATTATGTAATTTATTCATCTCCATCTCAGTTTGGATTATAAAGAGGGAAAGGATTATGTGTGGAAAAATCCAGGCTTCATTATTGGCATTTCCACTGGCAAAGCCACTGCCGAAAGTACCATAAGCTTATAAGAAGTATAAAATGAGATTTAATAATTAATTTCATATTTTATTTCCTTTTCCATCCTGTAAATTATATTTGTTTATATATGAATAACTTCTAACATGTCTTATACATAAGCTTAGTTTCAGCAGGTGAAACCCCCTAGATTTTAAAACACAATGTGTATCTTTATCTAATGTGTAACCCACCATCTGTTTCTGCCAAGGCTCTACCTGCCAGAAATCAGAAAGAGAAAATCTACCTCACTTGTTTCATAAAGCCAAATTCATGTATGCAAGTCTCTGACATGAATATAATGACAACATTCCAATAATCAAATAATAAAATTAAGAAACATTTTTCCTCTACTGCCTACATCACAGCTTAAAATGTCACAACTTTTAGAGGTATTACTCTTGTTTGAATCTTTTAAGTGAGGCTAGGTTTTGAACAACAGCAACACAAGCTTTCAGCAGAAATACTGAAAAGGTCAGCTGGTATCCTACAGTTGTATTTCTTTCCTAGGCTTTATTTTTTCTTAAATGGCTTATTTTCTTTTAAATACGGTAGAGCTTTCTTTGTTGATCAAGATGGCTGTTCAGTTTAATTAACCAAAATTCCTGCTTAGAAGAACTTTTCAGTATTAATTATGTTGCTAATTAAATATTAATATCTTCTCTCTGAAGACTTGCTTGACATGCCCAGCCTGGTTCAGAGGAGGAGATACTGTCTTCTATTAGTTACTTGCCAAATGGGAGGCTGCAGCATACCATCATAGTATGTGGTACATGAAGCTGGCCTAGAAAGCAAATCAACAGGAAATAATGAAAACATTCTGTATGTGTTTATACTCTTAGAGGTACATAGGGATACTAGAAGAGTTTCTTGAAACTAAACCTCTACTTTATGACCTTTATGGTGAAGTCTTCCAATGATTCGGTTATATTTTGTTCCTAATGTATCTCTGCGTCTTCAAGGATTTCTGTTTGATCTAGCAGATTTTAGTTCTGCCAGCCTCATTAAGCACCAGCCACCGCTCTCAAAAACTGCTGTGTATAATCAGATCTTTGGGGAATGTTTCATCTACAAGTGGATTTCCCAGTTCAGTATATTCTAATTAACCAGCACAACCTAATCATAGAGAACTCGACCTTGTTAAAATTAGTTCCATTTGCCAAATTCCATTAAGTCAACCTTTTTTAAGTTAAAAGCATGCACACGATATCTGGATTATATTTTATTTTCATGGCAAAAGTAAGATTTTCCTCCTGAGGTATTTGATGCTGAATTTGGACTCTTAATACAAGCCCTGAGTACTTTGTACATCAATTGGACTGTCTGGCATGGCATTTTGTTTCTTGACAGATTCTTTTAGCAATAGCATTTGTTGTTAAATGATTTGTTTGATTTTTTTTCTTCCCTTCCAGGGCTGTTCTTTTAACCTTTTTGTAATTCCCCACATGCACAGCTTAAAATACTGAACTTTCAAAAATAAATGGCAGCAACAAGACTTGTATGTGGCATACGTTCTGCTTATTTCAATAAATTCATGTCATCTTGTAAATTTTAATTTTTCAAATGCTTCCTACCTAATATGTTTAGCCATGATGATTTTTAGTGACTTATTTTAAGCAGACAAGTGGATCTATTTAATTTCATCTTGATTCATTTCTCTAGTGGAACACGATTGTACTGAGTAAAATATTCATCTTGATTGCCAAGATCTGTTCTATAGCAACCGTATTTATCTCCAATACCATTACAAGGGTCAAAGCATTTATTCTTAAATTATATCTTCACACTATAATAGGAAATGTTTCTTTCTTGCAGTTCTCATTCCTTTCAGCTTTTATGAACAATAGGTTTGTCCTTCCATTTTCTAGGCCATATAAAAATGTTTATCTGCTTTCTGTAAAATAAAGGTTTAAGAGATTAATAAATACTTTGTAGGAAAGATGCATTGTGTTAATCCAGAAAACCCTAATGACAGAAGATATCATAGAATCATAGAATCATTTGGTTGGAAAAGACC
>VYZW01055474.1:4688-23248 GCA_013401315.1 Balaeniceps rex
ATAACAAGTAATGTGAGAAAAAAGTTCTTTATAGAGAATTAACGAACAGTGACTTACAAGAAGGCAGTTGGATTTTTAAATTCAGCATCTTAAACCACTGTTAATTTTCTCTTTTTCATGGGGACAAAAGTATTCTAGGCAAATGTTTTGTTTTCTTTTTATACAGTTTCATTACTTTAATATGTTTATTTATGTATTATTTAATGCAATTTCTAGGTTGACCGCCAATCCCAGTTTATTCAGGGCTACCGAGTAATGTATCGCCAAACGTCTGGCCTACCTTCTCCAGCTNGTTATTTTGTGTATGTGTATGTTCAGCTCTATTTCTTCCACATGATTTCTGTTTGTTAGATATAGGGTTGGCATTAGAATTCCATATAATATTCAGTTTTGTGCTGTAAGTATTCCATGAGAAAGCACTGGGCCAGTCCTATATTCTGTCTGATACGTCCTTCTAATCTACAGGTGGCTTTGGGTCTTCCAAAAAGTGTGCACTGTGGCTGTTCTTTTACAACCAGTGTTGCTGCAATAAAAGACTTTGGTCTGCACTTTGAAATGAAACTAATAAATGAAACCTTTTACAGATGAGTGTTTGCTATTAAGCACATCCTTCTGAATGGGTAATAATACAGATGAACAGTTTGGTTGGGAAATGGGGACTAGTGAAGGACAGATTTTTAACTAGTCTGAAGGATCTCCAGTCTCAAGGGCATTCCACTATTGTTTCTGTTAGCACACCGTTCATGAAACTGCCCTATTTAGTCCTTCAGAGGATTTCCTTAAGTATCTTTCAAGCCTCTGTGAAACATATAGGATGCAGACATAGTAAACAGTTTACACTAGTGAAATGCACAAGCATTTATATCTATAGCATGTAGCATGGTACATAGTTTTGCTAAAATATATGCACTCCAGGACTGCCTTTTTATTGAAAAGTAAAGGGAGTGAGGTGAGATATAAGTAATTTTTCTCTTTTTCTCTTAGAAATGTACAAGAAACCTACCTTTCTACCTATCTAATGCAACCTTTGCCTGGAGAATCGCTCCTGTAAAAGTAGAAGGATGATCATAACAATGAGGGTTCATCTTCTCTCTGTTTCATTGATTTCTTTCAAAGCAAGGGAAAGAAATACTGGTGAAGTTTCAAAATGCTCATATGGTTTCAGTGGGTTTTGAGTGCTCTCTTTCCTTCCTATTGAAGATACATCTTAATAATTTACAGCAGTCTCCTGAGGTTTAATTTAGTGCTGGTTGCCAAGTACTTTTTAATTCTAGAACAGACTCACTTATTACTCACTTTTCTCTTTGATTTGTTATGATTATTGCCCAACAAGTAAGTAATCCTGAAGATAACTTGGTTGTCGTTCATACTTTATAGATGAGGAAATTCAGTGTCCTGCAACATGTAGAAGAACGTGTAGGAAGGCATTGTTCAAGTCTGATTTAGAATTTGGGACTTTATGGTTCTCATTTCTTTGTTCAGACTATAAAGCCTAAATCAGTCGGTAAAGAATATCTTTGCAGCAGTCTGAACAAAGCTTTAAAAAAAAAGAAAATTGAAAAAAGCTTTCTACAGGTGAAATTGCTTTTCTAGAGTTAAAATGCAGGATTTTGTCCCCTCACTAGCAGATTTTCTTCTTGTCCAATTTCAATTGATTTTTGTTGTTTATTTAGTTCATCTAACTGTCTTTTGCTAAAGGTAAATTAAGAACTACTGAAAAAGAGAGAAGATTTTGTAAGTCCTGTATATTTCTATAAAATACTTGAGTAAAGATATTTTCTTTTATAAACCTCAGCTCTCAGCAGAGCCTATCAGGTGATTTCCTACTTTAAAGGCCACTTTGTTCATGTGGAATAACTTTCTACATAGTGAAGATTTAAAAAAATTTTCTTGCCTACAGATATGTGTAACTCACAGCCTAGGATCTGCTTTGTAGATTAATATAACCTTCAAGGAGTCTGTGTACAAGTGTCTCTCTCAAAAAACCATCAGACTATAACATGTTGTATTATCACCAGACAAATGTCAGCCCCCGTAAATAGTTATTCCTCGTTCTTGGGTGGTAAAGTTAAGTACTTCCACGAGAAAATTAAGACATTCGGTAGATGCAGTTCTACAGATATTTCCTTTAATTCCTCACATTATCTTTGTAATTATATTGGTGTTCATATATTTCAAAAATAACATCAACTAAATGTTTAATGACAGTGGTTTGCTTCTCATCCAGTGAAGAAAGATGGCAGTCTATTTAAAGGTATCCCACTTGCTGTGTCGCCTGTGATTCCATTTCAAAAATGAGCTTTTTTAGACTTGACTTTTTAAAAATGTTAGCTATACTATTTTTAGAAAATAATTTGGAAGAGTGATATGCGTGTTGGAAGTTTTTTGCGACATCAAAACAAATAGCCATGGTAAAGGCAAACTATGACCAAAAGGTAGTGGCAGCTTTCTGCTGGATTGAATTTTACATGCAATGTTACTTCTGAGGCCTACCTCCAAAAATCAATTTTGCTGCAGTTAGACTTTTCCTCAAGATCAGACATTTGTCACAGTTCAGTATCCATCCATCTCCTGCCTCTTTGGCCTTGTGAAGGTAACAAATGGAATTCTGTTTGGCTGCATCTGGAAAAGATGAGCAGCGATTTGGGTTCTTTCATATCTGTAAGAAGGAGCTGAGCACTGGAATAATTGACCTGTCAAGAAGAAGGCAAGGTGTTCTCTAGAAGCCAGCAGCAAGGGAAATGAGAAAACGGTTTTAAAAATGTTATTTTTCAATGTGGTCTATTTAATAACTGCAGCAGTGTCAGACAAGTGGCTTAATTTATACCATGGTGCCAGCTTACAGAGTGATATTATCAGAGAGAGGAAGCAGAACTGTTATATACATGTATGTGTATACACATACAAAAAGGAGCTAAATAAAATATTTTCTTTTATAATTTTCACTATTTATTTCACACTTGCTCTAAAGATAGATTTTTTTTTCAATTACATCCACTGTTTTAAATTTCTTTTGGAATAACTTTGTGGAATAGTATTTATTCTGCATATTGTTTGTCACCACAAAAATAGCGTAGTCGGTAATGGAAGTCTCCTTAGTTTTTATCAGCTGCTGTCTGTCAATTCCTTCTTGCCTTAGTGCAGCTCTTAAAATAATACTTTCACCTGCATTCATCAGCTGCAGTTTTAATTTTGCTTCAAACTTACATATATCCTCCAAAAAAAAAAAAAAAGACACACACTGGTAGAATATTAATTAGAATATTAATGCAGTTTAAATGCAAAGACAAATGAATACACTATGTTTTCCTTTAAATGTTAGAGTATGGTATTAATTTTACATTTCTTTAGCATTTACTCTCCTCTCTCTCTCTCTCTGTGTTTCCAGGTATGTCTATATAAGAAATTATATTTCTGAATGCCCTTTGTGTTTGAGGATGAAAGTAAATACATTTCAGCAAGTTGATCCATTGTACTTAAAACCAAAATGAGTTATACAGTGTTAGGCTTTGCCATTTTTATGTTTATTATTTTCATATAAAATGTTGTTCTAATTAATATCACACACACATTTATTCATGGTTTTGTTGTTATTGAATAACTTGAAGACTTTTAAAATGCTAATTTTTTTACTGTGTGGCAAATTATTTCACTTGCCATAAAATACTCAATGCAACTATTAACTTCACCAATTTTATGCTTTGCACGATTGCAAGGAGTAGCCCAAGGCCACCTTTCCGTGCTTCACTTGAACTGGCTAAGAGTCAAATTGCCCACAATACAGCTCCATTTCTCCCCGCCAGTACACTGTTTCTTTGCATCATTCAAGGTCACAAGGACTCTACCAAGCACTATTTGCGTTGCAGCTGAACCACCATCTAGAAAATGTAGTTGTCGAAATGTGCAGCTTCACAGGAGAGTAATACATGATACATGTGTCATTTCTCCTCTAAAATATTTTTTTCTGATGTAATCTTGTATGATCCCTTGTCCCCACCTCTGATACCCTAGTTTTAAGTTGTGTGATTCCTGCAAGAGGCTACTCCAACTCTTCAGGGTTATCAGGGAAAGGATTTGAGCTCAGCTCCTTGAGCCTGTGCCAGGTCAAGTGCTGAGGAGCATCGGAAGTGGGAACAGCCAGTCTCAAGGAGGCCACGGGGAACAATAAGGAAATCTCAATTGACTCAGGAAACTTGAATACTCCTGATATCTGTGGCTGTGCTTAGTTGTGTTAAATCTGCCAGACTTTAATACAAAGATGCCAGTGGCTCTTTGCTTTTCTGAGAAACGTGGTCCAGAGATGTTCATGCAGTGAGGAATATCTGTTAAAGATAAGACTAGAGTCCTGTTGCCATAGAGCTTAGCAGTGAAGGAGTCCTCTCTGGATAGGAATACTCTAGGCCAGGGGACTGGAGTCAGGGAGCAGTGACACACAACGTGAGATGCCAGAAACCAGAGGGCTATCTAGATTTGGAATTGGGGCAGGGGGGAGTGATAAATATTTTAGGTTCTGGTACAAGGTCTACTTATAAGTCTTCGAAATAAGCTTCCGTATTTCATAATAAATGTTTTAAGATCATATTAAAGGCAATGACAAACACGTGGAAGAAAAATTCCATAAGGAGTTATTAAACACAAAGACAATGCCCTGGAACAGAAAGTGTCTAAGTAACAGACTTCTGTGAATAGGAAAACTGTCCTGGAGGGGTATCACTACATGCTTGCTTTATTAGTTCACACTTTCCTGGCCTCTTTCTATTAGTTTTATTGAAGACTAGATAGATGGACTGGGATAAATGGACTAGATGGACCCTAGGACCAATTCAGTGCAGCTGTTATCAATATTTTTTTCCCCCAGGGACTATACCTTAGTATAATACACTCGAGTTTGGTGACTTAGCTTGCCACTGTGGTGGAGTTTCAACACCTGCCTAGAAGTAAGGGAGGGGAGAGGTGGGGCCGCAAGAAGTTTTAAGTGACTGAGGAGGGACATATGCCACAGCCCTCTGCCGTGGCAGCTATAGCTATGGTGGGAGAGCCCCCGCGTGGAGATGGAGCAGATGCTCACAGAGGGGACTTTTCCATAGCGGAGCTGCTGTGCCACTTCCCAAACATGTCCTGAGCCAACAAAAGCACCCTGCTGCTGGTGTAGCTGCAAGAGGGGCTTTGCCAGCATAGCTCTGATCACTAACAGCTACGATTTTTTTTTTTCACACTTCTAGTCAATGTAGCAGGGCTGGCAAGCAATTGTCTGGTAGGTATGGCCTTGATATTCAGTGACCAGTCAAACAGCTGTGAATGGTTGAACTGAACAGGACTGTGAAGAGAAAGCGATTTGCCTAGGGAAAAGAGGACATAAGTATATATCTGATCTAACTTAGCACCTCCCCTGTTCACTGGCATTTGATGTAAAGCCCTGAACACTTTAACCCTTTTCCATCTCGGAGTTGCAAGGTTTTATGTTTAAAACTGTTAAGTTAATGTCTTCCTGGAGAACAAACAGGAAACGAAAAAAGATCCTTAAATGTCTGCTGCTCACATCATTATTAGACCATGTGGGGAAAGAAGAGTCAAAACACTTTTCAGGCCAGGTGAAGCAGCCTCACATTATGACTTAGTTGCTATATCCATAGCTATCCATGCATATTATGGAAAACAGTTGCAAGCGTGAGAATAATGCCAATGCAAACGTAAGAAATGCTAAATATCAATAAAAGAGGAGTGATTTTTATTGATTCTTCATTGCCACAAACTCCACATTGTCATTCAGCGCTATGCTTCTCTTCAGAAAGGCATTTTTCAAAATTGTCGGTGCCTAGCAAAATGTGCATACCTAGGCCTGCAGGGAGTGTGGACTTTGTATACTGTCTGCTTGCTCTTATACTGTTTCAGCAAAATTCATGCTCTAGCAAATGAATTAATGTCTTGCTTCTGTTTGTTCCCTCTCCTTGGTGTAGCTCCAAGTGCCCCTCCTCAGTCTGTTACTGTCCTGACAGTTGGAAACCACAACAGCACAAGCATCAGCATCTCCTGGGATCCTCCCCCTCCAGATCACCAAAATGGAGTCATCCAGGAGTATAAGGTAGAAACGATGTCTAATGGGAGGGTTGTGTGTTTAAGGAAACAGCTTGCTTGAATTACAGAACAATAGCGCTGTTTATGGATTTAAATTCTGAGAGCATTTACAGCTGCCCGTATAATTATATGGAGAAAGAGGACTGACTGCTTATGGTTTGTTTTTTTTTTTTAAGCAGTACTACTGTTATATTAAAAGCAAAAATACCATGAGCTAGATCTTGAAGAGAGCTGTAATTGCCAGCTAGTTTACAGTGTTTCTCTTTCTTGTTTTTCCCTGCTGTGGAACAAGAAGAAGGTTTTTTTTGTTGAGGGCTTTCGCACTCTCAAGACAGGCGGTGACATCCCTGTCTTAAAGTGCCTTCAATCTGGCAGAAAAGCTGACAGCCAAGATACCTCTTCTTTCCCCAGTAAAAATGCTAATCCTAACACTTCAAGGTCAAAGTCAAGGACTGTGGCTGTGGGAGAATACAAGACTTCTTCCAAGTACCATCTCTGTCAAGATTCACAACTTAAAGTGCTAGGTTGTTTGTTCTGAGGAACAGGGTGATCACCACTACTATATCCAGAGTTTGTTATATGAGAGTTGCCTGCATTGGTTGTATTTTCTCCTGCTTTGTTGCTATGATGGTTCAAAGTATCCACTCCTTATATATCATCTTAAATTTTGTTGTAGTCTACAATTCCCCACTAAGCTCACTTTTGCACAAGTATATTTTCACAACGTGGAAAAAGTGTGGTGTGTTATTGGGGTAGAGAACTATGGAGAAAATAATTGGGCAAGGTTCAGCATTGTCACAGGCTTCTGACCATGGAACACACTGTTTGTTAAATAACTTTGCTGTGGCTGGCTTGTATACCTAGTGTGAAATTTTTAATTGCAATAGAGCAGGGCAGCTTTCTTGACAGTCCCACAAAGGGTGGAAGTGGTGGATGCAGCTTATTTCACACAAAAAGATGTAATTTTTTTCCCTGCTCTATCTTGAGGGAACACAGCACCAAGAAGGGAGAAAGTGCTTGGCTTTTAAATCAACTAATGGTTCAACCTCTTCCAGCTTCTTGCTTGGTCAGAGGGATGCAGTAAATGCTCACAATATTTATGTTTACCATAGCACTTCTTTTGTTTTGCTTTCAGTCAATATCAAGATTTATTAATCCCCGTATTTTATTGATCTCATTTTCATATCAATTAATAATTATCTTTTGGCTTAATTAATCTTGATACTGACTCCAGTATAAGTCAATATTAACCATGAAAGGCTTATAGGCAAATAAGTAAAGCATGCTCCTAAACCACAAAATATGTAGATATGAAACAAAGTGGGCTGATGGTTAATAAAACCTATGTTCCAGGTGAGTGCTCAGACCTCTAGGCTGTTTATAAAAACAGCTGGAGTCACTACCTATTACATCCCTTCTGTGTTAGATTAGGTGGCTGCCTGATTAGTGAGCTGGCTACAGTGAATGTAGTGCTAAGAGTCTAATGTTTCCTTGAGTATAAAATGACTGCTGAGATTTCACAGTACATTTTCTAACAAATTGAATGTAGATCTGTTGATTCCACTTGAAGCATCAGAGTGCCTGTAAATTCATTTATGAATTAAATGCCTTTAATTAGGGCCATCTCATAGCTGCTGTAACCTAAGACCAGGACGGACAAGGAGTGAAAGAATGAATGCAATAGTTGCTCACCCTCATGCATTCTGGCCTGCAAATAAGATCTACTTGAGCTTAGGACAACAAGGGTTTCTTTTGCCCTCCAAATCTTCCTCAGTATTTCACAGAAAAAAGATAAGGTGTTATAAAACACTGAGCAGGGTCAAAAATAAGGGTAAGGAGAGCATTGTTGTTAGACACATCAGTTGGTTGCTGATAGTGGTTGCACCAATAGTGCTTTCTTCTGCTATTATTACTATGTAGTGTACATGTGATATCTTTATGCATTGATTTTCTTGAGTGGTAGTCTTTAATAATACAGAAGCAGTACATGCAGATAACATTAACTGAAGAATAATTCCTAAAAGGTCTTAGTTTTGAAACTTCTTGGGAAAAGCCTATGGAAAAATGCAAGAGGGAGACATAACACCGAAATCATAGACCGTTCTGATCACAAAATGCCAATTGAGATTATAGAGTGTTTTTTCTGTGTAACTAGAGAGTAATTGAGTCAGGAACTGATATCTGGATTCCTGAACAATGTAAGTAATCACAAAAGCAGCAGTAAAAAGGGAGTTTGTACTTATCCCATTTCAGAAATTTCACATATCCCTGTTGTGCAGTGAAAGGAAATTGAAAAGAGTTTTGAAAATTGTTTCTTCTTTAGTACTTTAAGAACTGTTTCAACCTGTGCTTGTATTATTGGTGTCCTTTTGCTATTCAGTGGGAAATTAAGAATGAAAAAAAAAGTGGTTTTTTTTTTAGGAAAGGTTTGGTGGTAATCGTATTACTAAACAAGATTTCAATTAATGCATGACCTTCTTTCTCACTTGGATGATTCTGGTCTGTGCTTCTGAGAAGTGTAACCACAGAATTTGCACTCCATGGAGAGCCAGAGTCCAGAGAGGTATTTTCAAGCAGTCTTTGCAGCTGGCTTGGTCCTGTGCTGATCTGGGATAGCTTGCTGAGCTAAATCATCCCAATGCCAGCTATTCCTGGACAGTAACATTGTTAAGAAGTCCAAAATAAGTGATTGTCATGCAATACCTTGATATGTCATATCTAGATGCGATTGTTTATGAGTATGAACAATTTCGTATTTTTTAACACATCAACTTTTGTCCCAGATCTGGTGCCTAGGTAATGAGACTCGATTTCATATCAACAAAACAGTAGATGCAGCCATTCGGTCTGTAGTAATAGGTGGCCTATATCCAGGTATTCAGTACCGCGTGGAAGTTGCTGCAAGCACCAGTGCAGGTGTGGGAGTAAAAAGTGAGCCACAACCCATAATAATTGGTAAGTGATTGTCTGTTTTGTTGTTTTGTTTTGCTTGTTTCGACTTTCAGAAATGCTTTCATAAATCACTTCTGGAAGCATAAAAATCCATGGAGCAAAAGATGAGATTTGAATAGAGCTAGTTAGTTAGTTTGTAACATCCCACTGCCTGCTGACGTTGTATCTTCTCTTTGTGCAGAGTTTTCACAGCCAATGGAGGGAATACATTCCCAAGACGTGAGAAAATGCAGATTATCTAGTGAAACTGATTTAATTTTTTTTCATGAATTTACCACTTCTGCAGGTTGACAGATTTATGGAACTAACGGCTCAAGCTCCCTTTTCCTCCTGTTCAGATGACTGTAATATTGCCTTACTCGTACCGTTAGTGCCTAAGGCACTATTTACAGTTGGTTTTCTGAACATTTGAAGACAGTGTTTCTCAGGTATCTCAAGCAGATGAGCTTCCTCTGTCAAAGAATAAGTGGCCTCTAGTCCAAATAGAGAGCAAAGGTGTATTATCATCCCTGCCTTTGAAATGACTCTTTCTTAGTAGTGGTTTCCATGCTGAATTAATTTCCTGACCTGAGGGAAACAGAGATTCTGTTTCTTCTGAAATTCTTCTCAAGTATAAAATATAAAGGCAGGAACAATATGGGAAGGGTAAGAATAGGAGAAGTAACTATATTTAGCAAAACTGAATTGAGCTGTGAAGAGCAGCACCTCTTTTGAGTGCGTAATACAGGAATTTTGTTGCTTTTATCTGTATGATCTAATTTAGTTATTACTTAAAAGGGTTTTTGTTTGTTTGTGGGTCTTTTGTTGTTATCAAATCTTTTCTTTCTAGAAAATGTTGTCGACACAATGTCCCAAACATGGACTACTCTGTTATGTGTAGACCTTTAGAAAAGGCTGTCCCCTAAGCATTGCTTAAATGTTTAATGATATTCAGGTTCCTTATGCATCAAAACAGAAACTGGGGTACGTCAGCTTTGAATATATTGTCACTGGAGAAGGAAATATAAGAGTGGAGGTGAAGGTAGCACTGGTTTTAGAAAAATGCAGCCACAGAAACGCCAAAGAAAAGAAGGGAAAAAAGTTTTCTAGAACTGAAAGCAAGAAATGGATTTTTGAAAATGCAAGAAACCTGTCATCTAATAGGCCTGAATTTTGGACCTCTGTGTAAATATTTGATGTTGGGAGACTAGTCTGTCATTGCATTCGCTTTGAGCAGAACTTTTTCTTATTGCACTAGGGAGTCCATCTAGCTAGGCACTAAACACACTGGGCTTGTTCCAGCAAAACACTTAAGCGTGTTGCATTTTAAGCAAGTGAGTAGCCTTGTGTCACTTAACATGTTGTGAGTTAAACTCGCACCAAAGTGCTTTGCTGGATGATTCCCGCAATGCTTAGCCCCGCATCTGGGTACAGCCCTTGATCCTGACCTTTCCTTACAAAAAATGACTAGTATAATCAAGAGATAAATGTGGAGAGATCTGTATTGTTGCAGGAAGGAGGAAAGGGATGTTAGGATGCAAATAAAGTACGAAAGAAAGAAAAAAGTTATCTGGCATTTAGAGACTTAGTTTTGCATCGTTAAACTTACAGTGATATTTATTTGTTCCTTAAATGATCCCAGAATGTCTGCTTCAACAAGTCTGTCTGGTGGCATCTTTGCACATTTAAGAGTCCTTTGCATGAACAGTAAAGGAGAGTCTTTTCTGTTGTGTTTCTGTTCTCATTTCTGTTTTCCCTTTTGGGAGCCCAAAGCTGGATGTGGTTATTACTTGTATGGTCTGTATCTGCCTTTTCTTTAGGTCCCATTTTTCTGTTTCTTATGAATTGCTGGCAGTTATTTGTCAGACTATAAATTTGCTTGGTACCACTCGATGTTTGAGAATCAAGAACATAAAATAAGAAAATTATTTTTTTAGGTAAATTTAAAAAAAATTACATGGATTAAAAATGAGCTAATGAATAAACCTCAAAACATCATCATGAGTGGGAAAACATTACTGAGTGATTGTATTATAATGGAGTCCTATACGGCCTGGTGCTTACCTATATTATTTAACAGCTTGCAAACAGAATGAACAACTGCAGAAATGCTGAATTATGGAGAGAGCAGGTCAGTGATGCAGAAGAGTTAAGCTGTGTTGCTAAACAGTACGACTTTCATTGTCATGAAATACAGAGTCCTGTGTATAAAAAGAAAGAAGATGTTATTGTTAAATATAGGATATGTTCTTCTAAGAAGAAGTTTTTTTCTGAAAAGAACTGATTTTAATGGTGGATAATCAACTACTGACTTCCCAGACCAGTTCTGGATAACAGACCCATCACAATCCAGAAATTAAAACCAGGAGAATATGGAGTAGTAGGAAGTAAATTATTTCTTTAGTTAGAAATTTTGTCACTCTTACAGGAATCCTGTGCCCATACTTCAAGCAGAGCATTGAAAAAATGTATGGAAGACTCAAAGAGAATCAAGAATAAAATTTTTATGATCACTATTGATATAGTAAAAAATTTCACTTGGAAAACCAGAAGTAAAATTGGAGATAATGGCAATGTTGGTTAATGGTATAGCTATTATTTCTCTTCATCAGTTGGCCTGTTCACTCTTACATTCTATCATTGGCATAATAATATGAGGAACAGCTGCAAACTTTCACAGTAATAGGTACAATCGAATCTGATGTGTCTAATTAATTTTTGGTCCGACAAATTAGTTTTGTTCTTCATTACTCTCCAATGGGAGGAAGACATTATATTTCATTATGTTTTTGTCTTCAGGAACAATGGAGCGTTACAGGTCGCACACTTCCCTTGTCTATGTTCTAATTAGTTGAACTGACAGCGTTGTTACAGAAACACCTGCAGTATATGAAATAGTACTCGTACCTTGGATGACATATTTATTACTTCTGCTTAAATATTATATAAAGAAATACAAAATTAATGCCGTTTGTTTGCCCCAAACCCCAATGATTATATTAATTTTATCAAACGTCAGTGGGTAACATTCATCTATATCCATTTTTTTCAGTCATTGAATTCACAAAGCTTATGTTATTTTGACATTTAAATGAATTATTACTTTTGCAGTTGTAATTGCTAGGCACTGAAGGGTAAGAGCAAACAGCCAGACTGCAAACTTTAGAAGGTAATTTGGAGACAGATTGCACCTTCCCCTAGAAGAGAGGGAGAGCATAATGTCCACTGAAAGCTCTCCCCAGGCTCTCTGCAGTTTGCTCTCACATCCTCCATTCTCAAAAGACTGGTTTCTGACCTTAGAGAAGAAAACAGGATCTTCAGACTTTTTGGAGGCTTTAGTGGGAAGCAGATGTTCTTTTCTTGAGTCCAGGAGGTTCTTCTCCCAAAGCCAGTGTCTCTGAAGCGCTTCCCTGCCCGCTCTTCTCCATGGCAGCATGGCTGCCTCCGAAGCAGCGCCGACATTACCTGTTTCCTCACTGTCCCGCTGCTTTTAGCTCTCCTCCAAAGGGCACAGAAATTAGCTGAAAGCTAATGACAATTAGAGCAACATCAACTCCCATGCTGATTTCTACTAGAAAATCAATTGTGTGCCTGGAAGAGCATGCCATAGAGTGCCTCTTCCTATTAGTTTTACTCTCAGCACTTCCTCTTTCAGCACTGGGGTGCACCTATGGATTGGTTCCATGGGCAGAAAAAAGGGGGAAAATCCAATAAAGGAGCCACCGCTGCCTCCCTTCTTTCCCTTGTCACAGGTGCTCACTGAGGTTTATTCTCTCTTACTGCATCAGGACTGGAAACTATCAGGCCTTTGGCAGCAGCAAGACAAAATAGGAAAGTATGGGAAAGGACAGCTGCAGCTAGCAGGCCCTGATGCTAGTAAAGCTTACCAGCATGGCCGGTATAGGCTGGCACATGATACCAGCACTGGTGTACTGCCTTTTTGTACATTAGCAGGCGTACTCTGTCAGCATCCTTCTGTGGGACCTATTTTGTTTGCGGGAAGCCTGTTTTGTTTCTTGCACAGAACTACTGAAAGCAAGCCAAGCTCTAGCACAGTTTCAACAGTCTGTTTGCAAAAGCAGACGGTCATCATTACTAAATATTGACATGGTGCTGAAAGACAGAAAGCTTAATAAAATCACCGAGATCATTAACAGTGTGATAGCAACGTAATGCAGCGCACCGCATTTCTTCCTGAGTAACTCAGTCCCTCTCTGAACACCGCTTAGGGCCTGAAGCTGCGTCTTTGGCTGGGGCAGCGCTGGGGCAGAGCCGGTGCCCGCGGTAGGGGGGCAGGCCGGGGCAGGGCAGGGGCGCTCAGCCTGACGGGACACTCTGGGAGGGATCCTCATTCGCAGCTTGACGGGGGTAAACTGGGTCTCCTGCAAAGAGGTGTCCGTGGAAATAAAACTGGAAGTGCCAGACTTCTCGTATCTGCTTTAGCCAAAGACCTTCTTTGTTTGCTTTAGGCTGAAGCCACTGTGCTGACACAGGGGCTGTTCTGCTGAAAGAAGTGAGCGGTAAATTTAACCGTTGTTGAATTATAGAAGAGGAATACGTACGTTTTCATAGCAAGGCATAATGCTACAATACTTTTAATAATTTCCTCTGAATGACCATTTCGGTGTTTTATTGCCATATTCTACTACCTTCACGTGTGTGAGACAGACTCTCATAATTGAGAATCATAGTATTTGCATCTTTTTTGTCTCAGTAGAGTAGCTACTCTTGCAGCTTTTCAGCATGCATACAGGCATCTGATAATACTGCGTAAACATTTCAAGGATTAAGCTATATAAATGCTTTTACTGGAGATGATGGATAATTCTTTCACCAATTTTAAAACTGCAGATGTGGGCAGTTTATATCAAATGTGCATATAATCAATATTCATTTTTTTTTGCAGAAAAATACGTTCCGCATTTCCTAATTTTAAAACTAACCATTTTTGACAAGGGAAGGTTTGATTTAGAAAAGTGCTGGCCCTAAAACTATACACTTTAGCATTTCCTGAATTTCCATTCACATTTTTTATGAACACTTGTTTTTAAACCAGACACCAAGTTTTTCCTTTTAGAAAAGTTCCCTTTTAGAGAAAGAGGTAAAAAACAATGGGAGCATCTACTGTACTTTATAGTTTTCTAATGTAATATACACAATTTAAGATTCTATATAGTAATTTTTGATGCATCTCACTTCAATTAGTATTCCACGTCATAATTATTTCTTACAGGTTGATGTTAAGAATTTTTCATGCCTATTCTAGGTGAAAAAAAAAGCATCTGTTGCTGTGATTGTTTACAGTTAAATACACGATTTTCTGCTTTGTGTCAAAGCTGGTGCACTTAGGATTTGTATGGATTGTTTTCCCCATGAAATAATTGCTGGAAATTCATCTTTGCCCTGGCTGAAAATACATATATTTTATTTTTTGTTTTAAATTTGGAAACACTAGTATGCATCAAAAACAAATGAGTGAAGTAAGATTTTTTTGGCATGCTGACAACAATGAGAGAAGGATCTGTCTCTTGATGTAGCATATTTTGTATTTGGATTTCTCATTTGGAAAAAGCTATTTATTGATAGCTTGGGGGTTTTTTTTATTGGTTTCCTGTGATCCATTTTCTCATCATTGTATTCTGCCTGTAATTATGTAAAAACAAACCAAGAAACTTGTATATTGTTGAAAAAAAGACTCTGGACTGTCATCTGTTAGATTACTTGGGAGAGTGCTATAGAGCTATCTTTTCAAATATATGTTTGCATAAGCACAATGGATTATGGATTTACTTTCTAAAAACATTGGTTTTCAGGTGTGCATTGGTATTCGTTAAAGCTCTCCTACTGTGGATAATTCTTTTGAGGTGTATTACTGTTTTTTTTTAATTTTCATTTGCGGTACTTGGTTCCTATTTGTATTACAGAATCCATAATAACAATGTTCTGTCGAATTTCTTTTGTGCAGGAGGTCGTAACGAAGTTGTCATCACTGAAAATAACAACAGCATAACTGAGCAAATCACTGATGTTGTCAAACAGCCTGCCTTTATAGCTGGCATCGGTGGTGCATGTTGGGTAATTCTGATGGGTTTCAGCATCTGGCTGTACTGGCGCAGAAAGAAGAGGAAGGGGCTCAGCAATTATGCTGGTAAGAACAGTAACTATTTATTACCACCTAATCAGGTTCTACCATGAAGAGAACAGGTGCTGTTAAACCTACTTAAAAACCATGTTGAACTCACAGCGAAGGTGGCCTGGGTGAATTTTGTATGCTTGTTTTAAATGTATGCTGTGAAAATGCTGGTGTATGAGAAGCTTTAAATGCATTGCTCGGTACCACATTTCATCATTATCATAAGACAGTCTTTATTTTTACATCTCCAGCACATCTAGCATAAAAAAGTACAAAGAGGATTAACTGTACCTCTTGCTCCTTGCTCAGAAGGCACTCTGTTAGTGGTCCGGCTCCATTTATGTGCTCAAATGTGAATTAGACCCTTACAAGGAAGGTTAGAAAGAGTATTTGGTCTCCTCCTTCATTCCCATGCATTTCCATGTCTCTGAAGCCATGTGCATGGGAAATGAACAGAGGTACTTAATCAGTGACTCCATACCTATAGGTGGAGGAGAAGAGAGTGATGTATTAGAGAAGTGCGGTCAAAATTTACCTATGCCAGAAGGTATAAAAAGTTTTCTCTCAGAGGTAGAACACCTTGAAATGCCCTCACAGTGTGATCCCTCTTCCACCAAATGTGTTGCTCCAGTTGCAAATTAGTTTTTAAAAAATGCATTTGGAAAAATAAATACATTTACCAAATGAAAATACTTCCTTCTTCACCCAACCTGTTTGTTTTCTGTACTATTCTGTGCTTCAGGATTCTTATGGATTTTTAGGAAGTCAGGTGAATTACCATAAAATGGGTCACTCTGAAGCCTAATTTAACACAAAAAAGCTGTTCTTCAAATATTGGGGTAGGTTCTCTTGTAGGGGTTATTAACATTTAAAAAGAGAAAACACTTCCTTTTTGAGCAAGATTTGCACAATTGAGGACATAGCATATTTAATGTTGATGTTCTACCACACTAAAGTTACACTAGTACTCTTCTATTTACAAGTTATCACTGGCGAACCCAAGGACACAGGTTTCCTAAGTGGCTGAGCATCTCTAACAACTTGCCAAAACCCAATGTTCATTCCCTGCTTGCAGCCAAAGAGTCTTATGCCTTTTCACCTTGGCGTTAGCCATCATCAGACTCCCCAGTGTCCTGACTGGGCTCACTAAACCAGAAGGAAACTATTCTATGTTGGTTTTCAATCCTTCCTGCTGGGTTAGTTTTCCACCAGGTTAGTGAAACAAGGCATCCCAAGAAGAAATCAGTCGAGCAGTGGAAGCAGAGGGAGGAGAGACCCTTTCAGTGGCTCTTGGACTGACTCAGTTTCTGTGAAACCTCACCTTGCCTCACCATGTGGCCTGTACCATTCATAGGTTGTGCTTTTTGCTGAGGTGTTATTTTCTTTCCTTTAACAGCAATGACTTTTGCTCTCTGAGAGGTGGGGTGGTGTTAATTGAGAAACTAGTATATATCACACACACCTACACATGTGTTTATATGAAATACCAGTCTAGATCCCAAGATTTTTCATATTAGGAGACAGCTGTACTGTTATTCCTCTTAGGAAACAGTCCTATACATAAACTTTGCACACAAGCTAAGACTACTCTTTTTTCTAGAAGCAGAATTATTAGCCCTGTATGTAAGTTGGCATGTTGGGGGGGTGGGGTGTGAGAGCAAAGTCTTTTATAACTTAAAATGCATAGCTGTAAATAATTATAATAGTCATTATAAACAGTGTGTCTCCTGCAACTCATTCCTTCTCATTATGTTTGCTGCATCTAAGTGTGATGTGAACACTGCATCATGACACAGAATTGCCATCATCATAATTATGAAATAGTGTATGTTTTCAGCAAGGAAAGTTCATAACAGATCATGCTTCAGAATTCATCCTAATGTTTACAATCTGGAGAACAGCATGTCCACACAGAAAGTCTTCAGATGTGACTGTCAAAATTCACTGCTTACCTTTCCAACCACCATTTCTCATTGGCTGCTGGCTGGTTAGTGCTTTAAGCTCAACTGTTATGTCCTGCTTATGATATTCAACCACAACTGAATAAATTCCAGAGGAAACTCGTGCCCTGCAATTAGCGCTTATTTTCAGGGTGTGTAACTCACAATGTGTTTGCTTTCTTGTTTTGCAGTTCAGTCCTTCACCTTCACCCCTGCAGGTACTGTCCATTAGTCTGTCTCTTACCTCACCAACATGTCATTGCAAACATTAGCTAAGTGTTTATGAACATGTGAGATACGAAGAATTAAAACCAAATATAACAAGAAATACTTCTGCTACTTATCTGTAATAAAAATGTAGCATTCATTCTCCTAGTGATTCCAGGGGAACATAAAATCTACCACCATTATTGTCTCTGTCATTATAATTCTGCATACTTCTTACTCATCTAACTCCTTGAAACAATGCAGTTTTGAAAATAATTTGCAGGACAAGGTGCTTGAACTAACTTAACATAAACAAGCATTAGTCATATGTAACTGAATTTTGATTTTAAAGGTCAAAAAAAGTATCTCGAACATTTTTGAAGATCTAACTGGCAAATGGAACTTTCTTCCACTTTAGCTGTTAGTTGCGTATACGTTGGCCTTACTGTGAGGTGTTCAGATCTTCAAGCAAACTAGTGATTAACCTATGCACACATTGCCTTTACAGTGTTTGTGGAATCAAAGCATTTGCTTTTTTTCTGCCTACCCAATTCAAAGCTGATATCCTAGTTTTCATATCTTTAAGAAACATAACATACGGTAGACCATTATCGTAAGCGTGATTAAAGATATGTGAAGAATAAACGAAGTGTGGCTGAAACAGCAGGTTGCAAACAGCTTAGTCAACATATGGATAGCCAGGAACAATAGAGTATGCAATTAATAGTAATAATTAATACAAATAATTAGCTTCTGCTCTCATACCTAAGCTCGAGATTCAAAAACTTGGAAGTAATTATACCTCAGTGTAAAAGGCTGATAAATCTCAGCATTTTCCAGCAGAAGTCTGTAAAGTTTTTGCACGTAGCTTGGCCCCTCAGTTGCACTTACCAAAGCTGTCTCTTCTTCGGTCCCCTCTGCCATCCATGTGATAGAGCCGGTCTTCCTACTGCCCTGCTGAACCGGTCCTCATGCCCAGCTAGCTGCTTTCCCGCTCTTGCTTGTCTTCAGCCACAGCTTGAGTGTTTAGCTTAGCAGAAAAGAGCAGATGACTGTCAAGGCAGATGAGTGAAGGTGGTGGTGTCTGCCCCAGGGGCCTGTGACATTGTGAGGGAGAAATGTCCTCGTGGAGAAGCTCTGGGGGCTCAGGAATTGCTCCTCTGGCAGGCAGGTTTGTTCAAGTTAGTGTAAGTTGTGGCACAACACATCCTACCCTAAACGCTTTACTTGGTTTTCTTTGAGACACAACATAGGGTTTTTTCCAAAATGAAATA
>VYZW01055474.1:35619-67163 GCA_013401315.1 Balaeniceps rex
CATACTCACTGTTTAATCCTGCTCTCAAAGCTGGGAATTACAGGGATATAAAAGCCATGCAGTAGTGGCAGATAAAGATAGCTGTGGACTTTCCATTAATCCTACTCAAACCTGTTTGCCTCCAAACCATCCAAGAGTGCTCAAAGAAAGAGTTACCAGCCTGTAGATGACAGGCGTGCATTTGGGATGCAAGGGAAGGAAGATGTAGTAGCCCAAAGTCCTGGAAATGGCTGATATGGAGCAATCAGTTTGAGTGATGGCTCCCTTGAGGTGGTAATTTATCATGCAGCCCTGGTGTAGGATCCCGTGATGGTGCTGCCTAAACCATTTCACACAGACAACAGAGTTCATTTGGATTCTGGCAGAATCACGATGGATGCCTAGTCCCTCTTCTACTGACAAAGTTGATTTGTATATATCCTTAATTAACTGCTCAAGGTCTTTAAATCATCAAAGGCTACACAATTTTAATTTGAAATAAATTAAAGTCTCCTAAACTGTTTGTTACCTACAGTGTTAGGAGAACAGTGATATGGTCTCTTCAATCACTAGTCATCTCACAGATATTTTAATTTTGTAAATATATATCTATATATTTGTATGTATATCTTTTTTTCTTATTCTGCTTCAGTCGACCAGGTCTGTTGAATGCAAGTGACCCCAGTTATCCTTGGCTTGCAGACTCTTGGCCTGCCACAAGTCTGCCAGTAAACAACAGCACTAGTGGACCCAATGATCTTGGCAATTTCGGTCGTGGAGGTAGGTTTCATTTTATTAAGTCACCGTATAGTATACAATAGGCTTCTGTTAGTTAACATCTATGATAAACACTGTGTAATATTTTTATCATTATAGTTCTTTCTATGTTTGACTCAAGATTTGATTTAAAATTGACTTTAAAATGTTCATTTTGCTTTGCCTCTTTCTACTTCTTTAAAATGTAGGTATAGTTTGTAATTTACCCCATAGTGGTGAGACAGGGTCTGCTTATCATCCCAAGAGAAATATATTTGATGCTCAAACTCATTCCCTTTTGTGTGGAGGTGAGAAATCTGCTGTGCAGGCCAAGGTAGCTAGGGATAGAGGATGTCCATAAGAGCAGAGAGGAACTTGGGGCATGCAGGAAGGATGTTCCTTCAGCAGCAGAAGGACAGAAGAACATTGCTGCTGTTACCTTACCCATCCCCCTCCTGCTGACGGACTGCTCTCAGTCTCAGCCATAATCCAGGAAGAAGGCCTCAAAGGTCTTCAGAAACTTTCCTTCTTATTGGAGGAAAGAACACATAAAAGGGAACTTTTTAGATTTTTTTACGGTTTTATTTTCATTTTGAATTGAGGGAAGCCCTTTGGGGAGATGAGGTAATGATTTATAATTATGGTGTTGAATCTTTAGAGGGGTTATTTTCTTTCAAACATTTTACTTAGATGGAATTTCAAGATGTGTGATTGGGATTTTTAAAAGTCATAGTCATATTTACATCTCTCTGTTCCTTCCTTGGTTTCTGTGATGTTATAACACAGCTAGTTCTGCATAGTGGTGTTCAGAACAAGGCTTCCTAATGTTAATGAGTATATAAATATTTTCAAGACATAAATAAGAAAACAAAAATCAAGACAACTTTTTATATCAAAAATACATTAAAATGTAAAAAGCCTGTAAAACCATCAAACTGATAATATGAAAAGAATTCAGTTTTGAACTGTACCAGAATCTGCTCCTGAAAACCATCCCTCACATCAGTTATACGTTCCCATGCAAAATTTCTTGCCTGTGGTTTGACTACTGTGACTTCAAATTACAACAAAACACTCTAGATTTATTTTCCATATAAAAATGTTGTAAAACTCTTGTCTTACAAAAATATTATAAAGTAAGCAAAACTTTTGATAATACTTAGAAGGCAACTGAATATCTACCAGCTTCTTTGTTGTGAATATCTTGAAAATAAAACTCTTCATTACTTTTCCATCTTTCCATAAGCTCACATAATACAGAAAAATTACCATTTTCTTTTAGCATTTGGCTCTATATGACTGAAATTGGGAACACATTTTAAAGCTTTTGGCTTCAATGTGGATGAGGCATAGGTCCAAATTTGTCCAAGAGATGCAACAGTTATATCTGGAATTTCAGCAGCTTAATTCCACCCATGATCTTTACAGTTGAGCTCACACTTTTATTCAGGCTGTTTTGGGACCATTTATCCCTATCTATTTCAGCAGTTGAGTTTGGATGCTTCTGCATTAAAGATGGATTAGAAGTCAGATGTCTTTTAACATGATTCAACTGTATAGAGAGAACTTGGGC
The DNA here is from genome assembly GCA_013401315.1 of Balaeniceps rex. Taxonomy (NCBI): domain Eukaryota; kingdom Metazoa; phylum Chordata; class Aves; order Pelecaniformes; family Balaenicipitidae; genus Balaeniceps; species Balaeniceps rex. The sequence continues at coordinate 37,928 of VYZW01055474.1, forward strand.
CTCTTTTACTGGTTAAAAGGTCTATGATAATATAAAAGGTCTGTAAGAATTTTGAAAACAGTAAGGTGGCAATCAATCACTCTGGAAACTCAGAAGCTGAGGCAGGCAGTTCTAACATTGCCTTTAAGAGTGAAATCCATGTTAAGTCCTAGATAGGCACTTGACAGCAAGGCTGTGAGTGGGAAGCACAGGTTAGGTTTGGAGTCGTGTGAGGCCACAGAATGGTACTGCTTCTTCTGAGGCAGCAAGAGCGAGCTTCCCTCAGGAAGTACTTCAGCACTATTTCATTTATCTCAAAAGTTACAAAATGAGTTGGATTTTGAGAGTTTTTGGGAGAGTGTCCAGTGGGAAATGTGAGTTCATCTTTGCTCTGAAATATACAATGTGGTTTTCTTGCTATGACAACTTGGTGGGAAAATCACACTTGATTTTTACTAGGTGATTATGGCACTTTGTAAAATGGCACTTTAATAGCTCTTTGAGTGCTTAGTGTATACATCTCATTGAGGTCAAAAAAGTAATCTGTGGTTGTACTGAAAATTCCCACAATGTCTAGAGAACCTCAGCTTATTAGTAAGAATGACTGAAAATTCTTGGCTGGTGGGAAGCTATGCACCTTCCTTTCAAGTGTGTGCAAATGTATGGTTCTCCATTTTGAAATGACTGTGTCGAGATGATACCTCTTCAGTTGCCAGAAATGTGCTCTAAAAGATAGATGTATGTCTGAGTACTTGAGAGATGAGCGTTTTGCTAGTTTTTACTTCGTGAGTCTGCAAATCCAACACAGACAGGTTGAGCTGGACTTACTTCATTTTATACATCAACAACAGAATTTATTTACTAAACTACAGTCCATTATACATTGATGAAACCAATTGTGGAAAAGAAAAATCTTCATATTGTGGATGAAATGCAAGAAAGATAGGACTCACCTTGTCCCTCACATCTCATGCTGTATTTGCACATAGATGCTTTTATGATTGTGTGCTGCCCCTAGAAAGCACATTGGATATGTGCAGATAGATAGTAATAACCTGATTTTAACGTGACCTGTAGTTTGCATTAATTGTAATTTTTTTGCACTTACAATTTAGCTGCAGATATAAGTTAATACAATTAGGGCATTTTAAATACTTGATTGTGCCCATTTCCCTGTTGTTGTCTGTAAAACAGATCATACTGAGAGACCCAAATTTAATCTCTGTTTCTGCAGTCTCTCTACTGAGCACTTGTTGCCATATTTGTTGTTAATATTATGTTGTTGCCCTGAGACTGCAGATGTTATTAGGGTCCATATTAAAATGTTCACTGTTGTACACATGAATGCAGTAAAAGGTGGTTCTGTGGTCTAAACGTTCATCCCAGGGAAAAAAAAAAAACAAAAACAAACAAAACAGTGGGAGGAGGCCACGGTATCATATCTCATTGCTGGAAAAGTCTTGAGACAGTGAGAGAACAACTGTATTCCCTGAGGTTGCACAAAGCCCATGTCTTGAGTCCGGAACTGAGCCTAAACCCTTTTCTAGGTGCAAGAATCACCTTTTCTCTTTGGGCTTTAAGATATATAAAAATGTCTGTGATACCTAGAATGGGATCTGAACATCCTCACTATAGAAGTATGCATTATCTCAAGTATGATCTAACAGTTGGAATCCATATCTGCCCTCCGGCTATATAAAGCAAATGGCATATAAATGATGCATTTTTCTAACCAGCAAATTCCAGAATGGATTCAACTTTTCAAAGTCTAAATTGTAAAAATAGTACCATTTGATATATTGATCTCTGACAGAGCAGGAAGAGGGTTATCTGCTGAGCTGTGGTTCTCTTTGGGACATCACGCCAGTCATCATTAGATTCTTCACACTTCAGTAGTCTCAGCTTCTAAATCTATTTCACCAGCAAAGGTCACTACAGTGTTTAGTAAGGAGAGAGATTGCCAATCTAACTGATTAAAGGTACAAATTACAATGTCTGATAGGATTCAAAAGATGTAGAAAAGTCAACAGATATTTAGTTAAATATGCTGTACTGTTTTTCAGGTAAATATACTGGAGTAGTTGAACAAGTTGTTCTCCATTATCAGCACTGCTTTGCCTTTTTAGGAGAATGATCACTTAAATCCCTTCAGAATAACAGATTTTCTTTCACATATGAGGAACAACTTGGTTTTGTCAGGTTTTTCTTTTGTTGAAAAGAAGAAATGTACTAGCTAATGTCAAAAAGAAGATCAGATAAACTGATGCATAAAACTTCAAGGAAGTCAAGGTGATGCCCTTAAAAAATTGCTTTGAGAGCTTTGGCATCCATTTAAGAGTTTTGCTACATATTTGCTGGGAAAGTTTCCTCTGCAATTTGTAGATTCACTCCTTTCATCGTTTCCCTGAAGCCCAGACAGTTTCATTGGTTCTGACATAGACTGAACAATTGAAAACATTCTTCAGTAGAGAAATATTCCAAATTTCACTTTCACAGTTGAAGGTATGGAAAAAAAAAGATGGTTTTAGGCAGTGAGACGTGAAGGACAAGTGGTAGGCCTGTCACAGATGCTGATAGCTTGGCGATGGTTGTACATCATCTTCCCTTCGTTGGCTCATGGACCTGTCTCAGCTGAAATGCAAACGTGCAAAATGACACATTTATTTTTCATCTTAAACCTTGATACTTTCAGGCTTCCTGTGCATCAATGATTTGTTTCATTCCCCTGTGTTCACCACAGATGTGCTGCCACCAGTGCCAGGGCAAGGAGATAAAACCGCTACTATGCTTTCTGATGGAGCCATTTACAGCAGCATTGACTTCACCACGAAAACTAGCTACAACAGTTCCAGCCAAATAATGCAAGCCACGCCATATGCCACCACCCAGATACTGCATTCCAACAGCATCCATGAGTTGGCTGTCGACTTACCTGATCCTCAGTGGAAAAGCTCAATTCAGCAAAAAAATGACCTGATGGGATTCGGTTACTCTCTCCCAGACCAAGGCAAAGGCAACAATGGTAATTACAGCTCTTATTTTCCAGAGCCCTTGGCTTTATACTGTATCATCTATGCATGAATTAGAAAAATCTTTTTGGTATGTGACACACTGTTCATACTTACCGTAACTAACGCTTCCATACCTTGCATGCATGCAGAACCTCACACAATCACAAAATATATTGTTCTGTGCTTTCAATCCTCTTTGTCCTGTGCTAATCACCAAGCCATCTGCCTTCCATTAGGCTAGGATAGGTATACATTTAAAAAAAATAATTTTGAACTTGCTGCCCCAACATATCTGCCGTTGACTTGCTAACTGCATGTGTTGCATGTGCTTGTGCTGTCAACTAATCACACGATGCCACTGTGACCTTTGCCCTTTAACCCTTAGCCTTGCTTTACATCCCTGACTACCGCGTGGCTGAGGGATTGGCTAATAGATTGCCACACAACCAGTCACAGGATTTCAGCACCACCAGCTCCCACAACAGCTCCGAAAGGAGTGGCAGCCTCTCAGGTTGGTTCCACCGCCGTGGGTGGGTGAGGGACGGAGGGGTGTTGGTGAGCAGCTCACCAGGGAGGAAGAAAACCTCCCAGGTGCATTTTGCGGGTAGGTATGAGGGTGCCTGCCCAGCGGAACATCAGCGAACAGCATCACGTTGGCCTCTACTAAAAAAAAAGCCTTTTGCAAAACCTATTTGGAGATAATTGGAGAATCCTCCCAACCAGCACTTGTCAGCGCAATTGCAAACCTTGCCTTGTCACATCCTTTCCCTGACAGCATGGTTCATGGAGCAAATATATTTCTGCATCAATCCTCAGTTTGTAGGTCTCCCCACACTGAGCTTCATGAGGAGATTAATATTTTTGTTGAGTTGTTAACAGATTCCCCACTCCCACGAGCTGTTTCTAAATATTGTTTTTCAGTGAAGCAGCTCAGAAATAAATGTAGGGCCCTGCAAGATGACTGGGGTTTCAAAGATTGTGCCAAGTCTGCATACAAACAGAATGTAAATTTTATGTGTGTGCTGCATGTTATATTGGAAACATGATGCATTTTCATTGGATGAAAATGATTGTAGTACATGTGGTTGTGTATTATATTTAAACACACCTTTTTCTTGATTTCTGTAATTTTGCTTACTTGTTGCTTATGTATAACTATGTCATTTTTTTTCAAGACAAAAACTGAAAATCCAGCACTCGAAATGAAAGTCTGCTATTTACTTAACCAAAATGTGAGAGTGCTGAAGGGACTTAAATTTCAAATTCTTACCATATTCTTACCATTTTAAATTTCCACTATAAGTTGGAGCAATCGTAACAGTAACAGATCAACCCCAGAAATTACTTCTTTATGTCAATTTAAATGACTATTCAAATTGAATGTTGAGATTAGAAGCCTATAATCATTGGCCCATAACTCAAATAGCCAAATGTGTTTGCAAGTCTTGTGTTCTCATGGGGAGTATTAGCTGATTTGGGTGAGATCAAAAAATAGGCTTGTGGCATTGACAGAGAGGTATCTGGGAGCTAAGTTCGTATGATACTTCAGGAAAGGTTCTTGTTCCTTGTATGTGAGATGTATTGGCAAGTAGCTTAGGAAATTGGTTTGCTCCTCTGGCTGCATGAAAATGCAGAAATTGATATGCTGAGGTACATATGTGCCAGTTATCAGAGGGCAGTATCTCACTTTAGATGTGTTGACAGCTACAGCTGCCTAAGAATTTTCTCAGAAAATACAAAGTTTCATTGGAATATGCCAGTTGATCAAAAGCTGGACTTTGAACAAATATTTCAAGTGAAACATATTTTGTGTAGTGTTTCTCAGTTTGAAGTAAATTTTCTGATGGCACAGGGAAACTTCAGGTTAGCCGGTCTTTCTATGGCCAGGGCACTCCTGTTGTGATTAAAGCAGCTCACACCTGGATGCCCCAATGCTCAGATGAGTGTCAGACTATTGGACTGCAGAATCAGTATTTTGCTCTCCCTTGCCCACTAATTATGTCTTTAATACAGGCTAATTATGTCTGTAATACATGAGAAACTGGGGGAGACCTTCAAATAGTCCAATAATTAGAGCATCACTGGAGTCAAGAGACCAGCTTTGATTACATAGTCCCCATCAGGGTGAGCAGGGACTTGTTCTCTCAGTTCCTTGGTTAGTACTTCAAGTACTACTTATTATTCTGACCAAGTTTCTGTCTCTCTCAAATGAATATCATGAGAAATCCTATCCCACTGTGGAATGGAAAATAGCTAAAAACTCAACTGCTTTGTGAGGCAGGGAAATTTTGTGGCTGTACTTTGCACAGCTCCCAGTTTATGTCAGTGCTATAATCATCAGCCCAACTGGCAAATTCTTTTTCCGGGACCTGGTTCATCTAGATATTTAAACAATATAATTGAATTTCAGTGTGAGTAGACATTGAAACATCAAGCATCATTGCTATGGGGAAACAAGGCTTCGGTGCATTGGTTTTCAAACACACATCAGCATTATGTATTAGGTGTCTGTTCCACTAGTCTGACAGTGGAGTAACTCTGCCCATGGGGACAGAAGAGGAATCTCCTGCCCAACTGTACGGTGTAGGCTGCTTTCCCTACCCGTAATAACCTTGGAGTTTCTTTCTTTTATTTCTTCATCTGAACAGTTCCTCAGCTCTCTGCTTCACTCTTTCCAATAGCTCCGTTATCTTTGACCTTTCTCTCCAAAACCCCCAAATCCAAGTGACTCCATACTAGCACCCACACATCCAACCTCCATTTTACCAGTCTTCTAAGATTACCAAGATGCTACACTTCCAAAATCTTCCTTTCCACCTCAACTAATCTCTAAGCCGAAGTTCTTCTCTGCATTTCTCTTCTCTGAGTATTCCTACTTTAAATCCCCCTGCAACATGCAACACACACACACAAAGATGCTCTCTTATGCATGTGCTTTTTTCCCAAAGCAGCCCCTCCTGCCTTAGCTCTTGTTGGCTCCTACTCCTGCTGACTTAAAAAATTCCCCCATGTCCCACAAATTAAAATTAACATATTTCCTTTGTACTGTTCTGTGACCTTACTTGCAACTCCTCTTTCTGCCATACCTGTGCTTTGAAAGCTTCATGTTCCCTCCAGAAGGTTCATGTACTTGTTCCTCCATTGCCACCTCACTGGGGTTTCTTTTCTGTTGATCAAAATGTTCTTTCCTTTTTCAAGCAAGCTTCCCTCTCTGCCAGGCTACAAAAGGAGGGAAGAGCCTGTCTTGCATCCTAATAGATGGAATATCAGCTCAGTTCGCACATAGTGAATGACAGGATCTTGGCTGGACTTACTATAAATACTCCAAGACAAGGAAGGAAGAGCTCTGGTCTGGAATTGAGTAATGGAAAGCAAAGTCTTGTTTCCAACATGCTGCCAGCCAGGCTGATTAGAAACCTTGCTGGACTTGTTGCCTGTCTCTAGCAACCACAACAGGATGTGAAAGAAGTCTTGGATACTTCTGAATCACAGAATCACCTTGTTTCTTCCCGCTCTATTCGTTCCTATTTTGGTCCAGCTGACATTTGGAGATAACAGAAGAAAGCCATTGCCTCTCAGATGAAATGTTCTGTGACACGTACTTGTCTCTATTGCTAGAATTCCTCCTCCTTCTGGACATCTCCATGCCTAAAGCTAGAGCCATGGCAAAGAGTGTAGTGCTTGCCAGTGCACACTGTGCCACCCTGGCTTACAAGTCAGTTGTGATTTTTTTGATTCATTACTGATGAGAACTTTTTACATGTTTTGGGTTTTTTTTTTGCTGATCCTTATAAATCAGCAAGGGACATCAGTGCGTAAGATGGATTAGACCATGCTTTCTGCAATAGGCAAGGATGAGTGACTGCCATCTGGCTACCCCACTGAAAAAGCACATGACAAACCATTATCCCACCCAACAATCCAGAGAGTCTGAAAGCCACAACAAAATGGCAATAAATGGATGGGTCTCCAAGCAGTCAAGGGATTTGAAATCTTGTGCCATTCTTCCTCTTAATGAATTCCTGACAAGAAAAAGGAGTCAGGGCAAAATAAAAGAAGTGAAACAAGTGGGAAGAGAGCTTTTTCTGTAAGATCACTTTCCCACAAATGGAAGTGTCTCAACTGGAGAAGTGGGTACAAGGACAATAAGAAAAGAGAAGAGGGCTTAAGCAAAATGCAATGCTCACCTCATTTCTACTAGCTTCCTCCAACAGAGTTGTACATCAGAAATAGAATCTCTTCTCCATAGTGGCACAAGATATTTGAATCCTGTGAAACAGACAGTCCTAAAACATTGCGGATGACTTCCTGATGTTTTAAAAATGGAACTTAGTAAATTCCTATCAGCAAAAACCCTGTTTCTTTTTGTTTTGACAACTTACACTTGTCATTCTGGCTGAAAGATATTGAGTCTTATGACAATTTTTTAAAATTGTGTCCTTAACCTCTGTGTTTTCCACAGAAAGAGATTATGCAAAACAGTGTTATAAGCACATCGGATTCTGACATTTGAAATAATTTGCTATGGTCTATTATATTTTTATCTAACAGTGAATTCAAGAAGTCATAAAGCACACATGAATAAATCAGTAAATACATTTCTGATAGAGCAAAACATGTCTTTCCTTGCTTGTACAGTACTGTGGTGCAAATGTATGGAGTTTTAAAAAGAAGTGATTTTCAGCAATTATTTAGAATATTTTTCCATTCTATTCTATTATTATTTATAACCTTGTAACAGCATTAGCACGTTGATGCTGATTCTGCTGAGATATAAATACATCTTCTTTTTTGGGGCATGCCATCTGGAATCAGAATTCTTTCAAAGAAATTTAAATAGCTAGCTTTTTTCCCCATGTTATATCTCTAACATTTTATTTTTCTTTTTGGATTTGCAGGTGGCAAAGGAGGGAAAAAGAAGAAAAACAAAAATACTGCCAAGCCCCAGAAAAATAATGGTTCAAACTGGGCTAGTGTTCCCCTCCCGCCCCCTCCCGTGCAGCCGCTTCCAGGCACAGAGCTGGAACACTATGGGGTGGATCAGCAAGAAGCAGGGTAATTTTTTTCTTTTTCTTTTGAAGCAAAATCTGTGGTGTGCAGAGATGAGGCTTTTTTTTAAAATTTTGCTAAGTGATGATTTATTCTGTTTTGTTTGAAAAAAGAAGAGAGCACGCCTTATCCTATAGACTTATTCAAGGCTGTGGAGGGGAAATGTTTGAATAGCTTCTCATGATAGTGACTGAAGATGGAAATAAAAGTGACCTTGCTTCACCATCATGTAGGGCTTCTCTGCTTACTCATGCTGAGAAGGTATCTCACTTCATAGGTAGCTTAATTGAATTCTGTTGGGACTGCTTGCAAATGATGGGACTCAGAGTGAGTAAGGATGACATAATCTGGCTCCTTGTATTTTTTCACTGCTTTGATGTTTAAAAATATTAGAGCCAACAGAACAAAAAACCTCACACTAAATTGGATTAATTTTAGAAGATCAACCAGTGGATAATAATCTTCTCATCGGCTTTTAGAAGAAATTCACAGTTGAGGAAGGCATGATATTTATAGGCCTTTTTTTAAATTATTTAAACTACTTTTGAGTTTCTGGAACCTTACACTTATTTTTGGATAGCTTCAACTTGTTCTCAAGGACACAAAATCCCACAAAAAGCACTAAATGAGAGGAAAGAGACATTTCCTGCACAAAGAACAATTATGGAATGCTTTTTAAAAAGTGAATTTATATGAAATACCAGGTTATCAAACTCTGGAGGAAAATCAGAATTTATACAGAAAAATAGTTTACTGTGGTCAGCTCTGTTGGAGCCTTTGAGGATCATTGTACTGCCAGGGACAAATTTCTGCCTGTTTAGATACATGGATTAATCAATATTTCCTAAGGATGAAACATATGTTTTAAATATCATTATAATAGCTTTAGTGAATAAAAATATTTCATGTGTTATCTCTTTTGGAAGCATGAATTGATCATCGCTACTTTTATAATGAAAATTAGAAGAATTAAATATTAAAATCTGAGTTTATACCAAGTCCTTCAACTCTTAAAATGAATAATAACTAACTGTGTAAGTCAGTGGAGTTCCTTTTAAAATGAAGGTCCATTCAGGCTATATTAGAGTTAGAATTTCAAAGCAAATGAAAGGGAAAATGAATAACCTGATTGTAAGTGTTGTTTAAAAGTCAAGGCAAAAAGTGCATCTAATCATTATGTTCTGTATTCTGTTATAAAAAGCTAAAATAAATTTAACATGTTTTTGCCATATGATATTTGTCTTTATCAGTTTATAGCCTTAAAACACACGTGCAGCCATTTCATTAAAATAATTGTTATAGAAGGCAAACAACTTGGATTTCTTTCAGGACAATGAAATAACATAAAAGGTAAACGGAAATACCTTCTAGAGAAATCCCTTGTGACACAGGGCTTGACTCCTCAGTTGCGTAAAGTATCTGTTATTGAGCTGGAAGGAACGATATTGGTCACCAAGACAATACTGGTTATTTAAGGATAAGGTAATCACCAGCCTTCCAGGTTCCCAACAGTTCAGACCTAGTTTTTCCTCTGATTATCTTTTGAATTACTCTTCTCTGTTTTTTGCAATATCTTATTAATAGTGGTTGTACAAGACCTTCTAATGTGCATTTTACCAAACACAAAAAAAATGTGAAGATTAGACTTACAGTATCAGTCTTGAGCTACAGTAATTTGCAACCAACTGTGCTGAACCCAATGAACCTGCAATGCCCATACTTCCTGAGGATGTATCCAATACTAATGGTCATTCTGTATTCAGGTGTTGATCTTGTTTCCTTGGTTTTCAACATGTTAAAATGGAATGAATCAAAGACTGCATTCCTTATGTTGCCTTTAATATTAATATATTGGGTAAAAAAAAAAGCAAGCAATTTTTTAAACTGTTCTGTTTTTCTTGATTTGTTTTGAAGTATACTATGTATGACAAGTTCAATGTGTTTTAATTTTAGAATTAATTACATGCAGATGTAATTATATTGTGAATTACAATTGAAAAATGAACTTCCAGTCAGAAAAACTGAAGACTTTATTAAAGTTCTTACAATGTGATATGTAAGGTGAACGCTTAGAGCAATAAAATAAGGAAGCTGGCATCTAAACAGAGACTTATTTTTCTGTGTGTTTCTTCCTATAACTCTTGAATTCAAGTGTGAGTTTCATTGGCATGAGTATCCCAAATAAACTAAATAATTTTGACACCTTATTTTGCTTACTAGAAATTAACATTAGTGGCCTATTGGCTTATAAATTGTAAAAGAAAATCCACCATAGCAGCAAGTGAAAAAAAAGTCACGTAACTTAATCATAGGTAAGGATGAAAAAAAATTACACTCGTAGTTCTCTCTACCATCTTCTCACCAGAATAACTGAGGTTTGCATTCACTTCCATTTTTCCATGAACTGCAACAAACATAAGGAAAGGTGAACATGTTAATCCAAGCAGCCATTTTATATAATGTGGTAGCTTTTGGGATATCTTAAATTCCTATTTAACCTGCATAGAAAGTCTGTTTATACTGCTGTTTCCCTAGCAAGCTCTTTCCTGTGAAACTTTCCCCTTTTTTGTGGTCTTCTACAAACTCTGTGCTTGTTCCTTGTTGTCCTCCTTAATTTTCTCTTGTATATACCACAGAGACTTTGAAGTTTCTCTTTTCCTGTAGTAGCTCCCAATCAAGCATGTTCCCTTTCCCACCCTTTTCAGAGAAGATGTTTTTTCTCGGTTTTATCTAATAAACTTTACAGTAAGGAAATGTTTATTACTTATTCATTATTCATTATAATCTACTTATATTTTTTCACCAATGATACGCCTGATCTTGAGCCAACCCCAATAAAGGCAGTCTTCATATTGTTATCATTGGTTATTTTTATTTCTTACTATTGATTCCACCTTAAAACGGAATATTAGCTGCTGGATGTCAATATATTTGATAGTCATTTTCTGGTTTTAGAAAAAATAAAGAGGGTAATACCTTTTACATCAGAAAATCCTTTCTGGCAAGGCCTAGAGAGGGAGGGTTTCTTTGTTACAACAATGTGTGTAATGAAACAGAATTGTTATGGAATGTGCCCCTTATCTATCACAACTATTTTTTATTTTGAATGAAAAAAATCTACCAATGTAATGAACCAAGCTTTTTAATAGCAAAAAGATTACTATAGAATAAAAGTGCTGAGAATAGAATAAAAATTATTAGAAACACAGAGAGTCATGTTTTCTAACCAGAACTTATTTAGAGACTTAATTATCATGAAATTACAGAGGTCCCTAGTGAAGTTAAGGTTCTTAGATTTTAATAAGAAGCACTTGAAAAAGGTTGCATGCATTTTCACCAAGTTGTTTTTACTCAGAAGACCAAAAAGAACAGGGATGTGATCTATATTCACTATGCTGGTTCCAGAAGTTTCAATAACTGTATCATTTATATGAGATGTGGTTACTATGTAGTCCATTAGGTTTTCTAGCTTTTTCTTGCAGATTTTTTTTTTTTTTTTNGGACATCTTACGTTGTGAAGACAAAGGTTCTTGTACCTGAAATCTTGAATCTCAATGTCCTGAACTTCAGGCTTAGGCTCCTTTCCATTTCAAATCTAGGTAAAGATACGGTACTTGCGCAGACTCTTTTTACCAAGAAATCTTTTTACTAAGAAATCTTTTTACTATCCAGCCGAACATTTGGGGATTTGAAGCAAGTAGGGTCAAAAGGCGAGCACATCCAAAACTCATTTATGCATTACTGAAAAGTCACTAAGGAGTATCTTTCTGCCCTGTCCCTTTTAAAGAAGAAGCCATTAAACCAAAGCATGAGGTTGTGAGAGTAAAAGTGACAGAGCTGTTGCACTGTACATTTTTAGCAGCATGAGTTAGGATGGTCCCTTCACCCTTGGGTGGCAATGTCATGAGTGAATATTGCAAGGAAAGACAAATTAGAGCTAGTCATATCTTAATTGTCTCCTGAGGAATTGAATATGTATCATGCAACATTTTCTTAAATCTCTGTGTTATGAAAATGGTAATGATCATTCACTCAAAGGCTCCTAAATGCCAAGTGTTAAGATGCAGCATTTATTTGCACCTCTGTACACGAACATATGTTTGTGTATCTATATATGGTTATATCTAGGTATAGATTTAAAGTGATACCAGCCTTAATTACAAGATAAGTCTTCCACAGGCTTTTGGATTATTAAGTCAGGTTGTTTTAGCTATCCTGAATCTGTACTTTTAAATACAGACTACAGACTTTTGAATAAGGAAAAAGTAGTTTAGTTAATTTTAGAAATCTTTGGGTTTTGCTTAAAGTAAGTGTTCTGTTCATAATACAGGTTTCAAAATTTCTCTGTCTCAGTCTTCCCAGCCTTTTTGTAACCCAGCTTCACACTTGAGAAAATTGGCAGTGATTCATTTTTCTCTGGGAAACTGGTAATTCTTTCCTTCCAAATCAGGAGCCTTAAAGGAGTATTTTTAAACTGGTTTGAGAAATTAGTTGTATAACGCAATGCATTGCCTGACTGCATTGCAGACACAAGGGGTGTACCTTGTCAGCAGTCCTTGAAGTTGGAAAGACGATAAAGTGACTTAGATGATGCTTAGGGAATGGCCTTTAGAGAGTGAGATGGTTTGACAGTGAAGGAGCTGTGAGAGCTTTTGGTTGTCTGGTTGCCTTTTGAAAAGAGCTTTCTAACCTGAGGTGTTTTGGAATACACTGGAAGTTAAGAAGTGTGTGCAGATGCTCAAGAGACTGCAGACTGACTGGATGTTTTGAAGATGGGAAGAGTAGACAGTGTTGAGAATTGAGTGGTGTGATTGTCAGCAGAGCTGTGCACAACTGAAGTGTTCAGATAAACTCTGGGGAGATAATGCACAGGGAATGACCACAGTCACTGGGGCCTATGTGTCTTGGGTGATGCTGGTGTCTCTAAGGGACAGGGTCCTGGGATGATACTGTAATACAACACTGAATTGAAAGGTCTGTGATGACAACAGAAACAGAAAAGGATTGAATTGTTGCAAAAGCTTACATAAGAAGTGGTAATTGAATATAAAGCTTCTGTTTCTAGCCCTGATCAGATGTAGCATCACCTCTTACACCTTTGGTATAAGACTAAAAATTGAACCACAAAAACCTATCAGAACTTATCTCACATGTGAAGAGAGAAGAATTTGGTATTGAAGAATATTGGTAGTTGTTAATCTTTTAATTTACTTTGGGCAGGTGTGTTGAAAGTGTTCAGAAATTTAGCACTGTCTAGGTAAGTTGCGGTAAAGATTGGTTAGGAGGTGGGGTGCTGGCAGAGCTGTCAACATGTGTGTTAATGTATCTTATCAGCTGGTGCTGTGACATAGCATATGCTTAGGGTCAGCGCTGCTGCGACATGAACATGTTACACATCACACTAGATACCTATATGCAGTGTGGTAAGACCAGAATTTGTGTGGGAAGTGTAGGTTTTTGTTTAAGCTACAAAATAAAAACAAATAGTAAATTTATAAACAAACAAAAAGGAGGATGGGAGTAAGGAAGTGCATAAACGCAGCTATGTAAAGCTCGCTCTGCCTTTTAAGAATGCTGTTATTTTCATGTCTAGGTCAATTTTCGTGCGTTCTCCTAGGTTAATGATCCAGGAAGTGAGTTAGTTCATTTTTGTTGTTGATTGTGGCGTAATATTATCTAATCGCCATTAACAAATGAGATAATGGACTGGTAATTTTTTTGTTGCACATCTTGTTCAAGTTGCTTAGCAGTTGTGGGAAAAATTAAACAGACTCAGTAAGGAGAATTTAAGCAATTATGACTCTATTTTCAATAAATGTTAAAGCTCACACTGTGTGCGAGGCTTCAAACTGTAGCAGAAATCCTGTATACCCCCTACTGCACATCAGAGATGAGATTTGATATATACTAAGTTTCCTTGGTTTTTATTTTAGATATGACAGTGACGGCTGGTGTCCGCCTTTGCCAGTTCAGACGTACCTACATCAGGGCATGGAGGATGAGCTTGAAGAAGATGATGATCGTGTTCCTACACCTCCTGTCCGAGGAGTAGCTTCATCACCTGCGATCTCCTTTGGACAACAGTCAACTGCAACCCTCACACCTTCTCCACGAGAGGAGATGCAGCCAATGCTTCAAGCCCACCTTGATGAATTAACTAGGGCTTACCAGTTTGATATAGCAAAGCAGACATGGTAAATGTTTGAAGGGGGCACCTGCGGTCCGGGAAATGAAAGCATAATAATAATTTATTCCTCGATGACATAACTATCGACTGTGTTCAACAACATTTCAGTAATGTTTCCAAAGCAGTAAAATGGAAGAAGAAATAGCAAAACAGTATCCACAGTATGAAGGCCTTAAACATTAGTAGGTGCTTTTTAAACCATAATGCTTGGTAATACATTAAATCTTGGCTAAAAACATATAAAAATAATATTCCTCTGCAGTTTTACATGTATTCAACTAAGTAGTTAACACCCTACTTACACCCTCCTACTGACAACTTTTATACAGTTCAGAGTACTCTCTTTTCAGGCTAGCAAAAGATATGAATTTTTTAGGGTTTTCAAAAATACTGAGGTTCTAAATTCCTGATTAAAAATAATGCTAGTCACCTGAAATAGCAATGTAGCAGCTTTTACCCTGTGTCACATGCGAATGAAGCATTTGGATCTCTGACTGTAGTTTGAAATACCATGAAATTTTCTCATTCATAGGGAAAAACCCAGAAATAGCAGGAAGGAAGTTGTTAGAATTTACAAAATGGATCTAGCATTTTAGAGTGCTTTATGCCTATTTAAAAGAAGAGCAAGCAAATACCACAGTAACATTTCCCCTGCAAAACAAAGAGAAGCAATCTCTTCAGGGACTGAAAAAGAACTTGTCAACTGCACCAGGCTGGGGATACGGTGAAGGTCAGTTGCTTTCTGGATGTTCCCTAAGCGGCAGTTGTCCTTTTACAACTTTTCTATCCAGACAAAGCCCGCGAATCTCAGAGGAGAGGAGCAGAGCTCGTTACTGAATGGCGCTCTGCCAGCAGAGGAGCAGCCTTTCTTCGCTGGTAAATAAAGCCACAAAGTTATTCAGCTTGAGCTACCATAAATAGATCAGGCAGGTAGGCAGGCGGTGCCAAATCAAAGCCAGCTGTTTTCCCTGGACACTGTCGAAGCCTCAAGGCTTGTCTGCAATCTGCACTCAATCAACAGGCTACTTTGGTCCTGTTGCAGTGCCACACTGCCAAGCACAGACCCCGGCCTGCCTGTGGGACAGACCCAAATCCCAGGCAGCAGCTAGACCTGGCCTGTTGAAGGTAGCTGACTTCTGAGCCAGCACACAGATGCATACCCTGTCTGTACAGTCAATCGCTGCTGCATTTTGCAGCTGTTACCCTTTCTACGCCCTACAAACCGTGGGTGCCAGTCTGGGAGCAGATAGTGTAATAGGACTCTGTAGCAAAGCCTCTTGCAGCTGACAGGAAAGGTCTTGCTCCCTTTTTGGAGAAATGAAAATTGATTGGGAACTTTCGTAATGTGCTTAGGAATATACAGATTTTAATGTCGCTCTTGTGTAAGGTCCCAGTAATTGAGCATGAAACTGAAAAAATATAGAGGACATAAATGACCTTATAGCAGGTATTGGGGTAAATATTGAGGGTTACAAATACAAAGGATTTTTGCAGTAGTTGTGACATGGAATTGTTTAATGCTTTGAAAATATTTGGCTGGATACATATCATGCTGTTCAGCAAATGCTGTTCAAGGTCAGTGGAAAGTCCTCCATTGTCTTAAGTGGGAAGGAAGAGTTCTTGGTTTTCTTTTCACAAAGTTAACCTGTCCAGAGTAGAGGTGGGGGGAAAAAAACCAACAAGATGAGACCTGTCAGATAGGTTACTGTAAGAGTAATAGAAGAGAAATATAGAGACCAGACAACTAGAAATTTAAGAAAGAGCACATTAGAGATTACTGGAAAAGTACATAATCATTATGGCCTTGATCCAGCAAATCACTTAAGTATATGCTTAACTACAAGTACATGAGAAATTGACTTCAATTGTTCTATCACATGCTTAACATTAAGCATATACTTAAGTATTTTGCTTGATTGGGAGCTAATCACACTGTTTATTGAGGGTTAGTTAGATGGTAGTGCCCTTTAGCACAGTGTTTTGAACACTGCACAGCTAAGAACCTAGTGTCCAGACAGAAGAATATTCAAGAACTGCCAATCGGAAGGGGGTTGTATATCAGAAGGGAAGCATTTGCTCTGCAAATAAGCTTCAGAATAAGCAATAATTTAAAACCTACACCAAGGTGGAGAGAGATTCCAGTGGTACATAACATTTACCATGACATTCTCAGATCCAATACATTTACATTATGAAAAAGAAAAAGCTGTTTGAATAAAGAGAATTACTGCACTTACCAAGTGTAGGCAATAATACAGCACAAAGTTTTCATCAAAAATATATTAGAGCTAGGAAACCCAAACAGGTGACAGTTGTAATTTTTTCTGTTATGCTGATGTCCAAGCAAGAGACCAGCAGAATCCTGGATCCCATCCAGAGCGCTGCCGATTCGAATCAGGTCACAGCACCTCATGAACAGCCACCCAAGGATTCCCACATGCCTAAGTTAGCAATTTTAAGCATGGTACATGCTCTTATGCCAAGGCCAGTCATGTCTGGGTCCCCTGGCACAGCTTGCTGTGTACCTGTAGTGCTGTGGAGAATGCTGCATTGAAAGCTGATGGTTGTTTTTTTCCTCTCTAGCCTCTCAGAGACCCTGCAAATGAAACTCCAAGTCCCATGCTTGCCTTTGGCCATTTAGCTATCCTGTGGGCATCTTTTATCTTTGTTTTTCTTTTTTTAATTGTGATAGCTGCATGCAGTAATTTCACACATGCATGCCCTAATACTGCTGCAATTAAATCAATTAAAATACTTGGAATACAGCAAAATAAAAAGGCCCTGTTGATAATGGGTTCATTGGACTTGAAAATTTCTTCTGTACTACTGGTCATTTCCTCCTCTTTAGGGTGAGTTCTACTGAAGGGCACTGAGTCTGTTCAAGCAGAAGGAGTGAAATTTAATTTTGGCTCAACGTGTGATTTGCAAGGTGGAATATTGGGTGAGACACTTATATGCTGGGTTGGGATTCAGAATTGTGCTTTTCCACGGACTTCCTACCCGATTTATGTAGCCTCTGTGTACATTGTTCCTCATCTGCAAAAGGACGATCTTGACCTTCCCCATCTTACAGGAGGGCAAGTATACTTAAGACTGGAAAGTGCACAGGTACTCTGGTGTTAGAAGCTATGGTGAATAACTGAACTGACTTTTCTTGAGTTTGACCTAACAAGCACATTTTGTAAATCTACTTCAGGACTTATTGAAAGGCTTGTCTTCTATTGACCATGGGTACAAAGTCTCATCCATTCTGATGACGTTTTCCTGTTTGTTTGTGTAGGCACATCCAAAGCAATACACAACCTCCTCAGGCTCCAGTTCCGCCCCTAGGATATGTATCTGGAAACCTTATTTCAGATTTGGAAACAGATGTTCCAGATGATGATGATGAGGAGGATGATATTGAAGAAGAAACTGTAGAAATCAGTAGGCCGCTAAGAGGTCTAGAGCATACTCCAGGCTCCAGTATGGACAATCTAGACAGCTCTGTGACAGGTAACCAAACACAGTTAACAGTGACACCAACTTGTTCCTAACAGTCAAATACATCATCAATCAAACACTTTCTAAGTGAAAATTTATTCCACTATTTCTGTAACATTTAAAATGTGTTAATATTAAACACTAAAGTTAAAGAAGGATTTGAAAATACTTTGCTGCAAAATGATAAGAAAATTCATGAATTTTAAAAAGCTTTAAAGACTTGAAAGAAAACTCAATTATATCCTAGCTTTCATGAAAGTTCACTCTACTGGAGAAGAAAGCCAGTTACATAAAAAGGAGGGGGAAGACCTCAGCTTAGGAATATATATTTCATAAATCAGGAGCAGCATAAAAATGTTATCTTAAAGCACTTTTAGATATTTTGCTGGGTAAATGCTTTCACAGATGAACACAGGGAAGTTAAAGACTTCAGAATAAGTGTAGTTAGATCAGCACAACATTTATTTGTAGAGTAAATACAACATTTATGTAGGAAAATGTGTATTTTGAACCTACTTTGTATTGCTGAATTTAGTAATTGTTCCTTTTCAGTGAAGACATTTAATTATTCTGACACTCCTTCCTTCACTGCTTCTCATCCTTTGCATGCCTTGGAAAGTTACAACAGGGATCATCAAAGGGGACAAAGAAAGGCATGCTAAACTCGTGTACAGGATCTGAATGAATAAAATTGCTGTTGATGAAATGTAGGCAGTGAAAGATATTTTTTGAAAAATACAGATTTTATATGGACATAATGAACTTTTTGTAGGCATCAACATATTTCCCTTTAGGTTAAACTTGGACCTTTATACACTATACTGTATCCATAATGTACAGCTTTATTGGAGACCCAAATGTACATAGCGTCCGTAGTTCATAAAAGCCAGTGGGTGCTTCTTCAGTCTTTGATCTTTGTGGAAGGACACTGATTGTTAGTTGTACTTTAAGGGAGACTTGCTCAGTACACCTTACTACCATAGTGCTGCTGAATTTCATCTCACTATTCTGGACCTTTGAAATTCCAAGGATTTTGCACCCTTACTTAAACACTGCTATTCTGAAAACACTACAGGTATGTGACAGTGATGGAGCATCAATACCTATAATTTTCTTCCTTTTCCCTTGTTGAATTAAATAGTGTGTAGCTTAATCCCACTTTCCTTCCAGGTTTTCCTTCACCCTAGCACCAGACTGCTTGCCAATCTAATTAAGATTTAAGAATTGTATCTCTGCTGCTGCGATCTGAAATCCAGATCCAACTGAAGGCCATAGAGTTAAAGTTGAAATCCCTGAATTGAGAAGGTTAACTTATTAGTGCATGAGTATGTTAAGTTACTTGGCTTGAATTTCTAGTGTGATCTCCTTCAGGCTATAATTCTGCATATTTTTGCATCTCTCACTAATGGCTCAGAAACCTTCCCATTAGGAACGCAGTAAGGATTTTGCACTGGTAATACAGAAATAAACAAAAAAAAAATCAGGCGGTTATATATTTTCTATTTGGTATGTATTAATAAGTCAATATTGATATATCTGTAAATCAGAAAATGAATGTTTTTCACATTTGCATTTTCACCTAATATTTTGGACCATCATACCTAGCACAAAGTAAGGAATAGCTGTATTTCTGCTCTAATTCATAGATGTCTGTGCTTATTACAGTTTATCCTTTTATGAATAACATTCAAGCTTGTTCTAATAGTTAGAAATCTTGTTTAATTATTGGAGTGCTAAATGTTTAATTATTGGAGTGTTAAAAACTTCCTGGTGTATTTTTTTGGAAAAAATGGGGCAGAACCTGGTAACGTAGACTGGGAGTGTGCTTAAGGTGATCTAAATGCACTCCCACTCATTTCCACCGCTATCTTGATGTAGCCTCATCCAGCTGAAATTTAAGTTTTTTCTTTTGCTTTTTCTTGTTTAATTACTAGCTGGATCTGTTCCTTGATCTGATTCACTGCACAGCAAGGTGTTTTCCAGCACAGCTGGAAGGGAAGCAAAATGACAGACTGCCCTTATAGCATATAGCCAACACTTAGATTTCCTTAAAACAATTACGGAACTGTAGCCTTACAAAAATATAGCCTTACAAAAATGGTCTGTAAAATGGCAAACTCTCCAAATAACAAAACTACTTCTGTTTTCCTCAGTTACTATATGGGTAAAACCTCAATTTTCTGAGGGCTTGTTTTTGCCTTGTTTTTTTCTAGGGGTGGAAGGAAATTGTGAATTGGGTGAATTGTTTCAAAAGAGAATTTTAATTTTTGTGTATCTGTTTCTGTTAACTCTTCCAGGCTGTGTTTACTGGTGTTAAGGAGGGTATATAACAAATTGCATTCATTGTTTCTAAGCTGTTTCTCGTTCTTTAATTTGATTGCTTTTAGAATACTGTAGAACAACTAAATTGTTCTTTCTTGCACTGAGAATATATAAGCTACTTCTTTTCACAGGGCTTTTGGTGACTTAAACCAGCATTTTCTCAGGAATTTATACACCACATTTTCACTTCTTTAAACATGATATTAAAAAATGGAGGCAAATGAGAACAGCTGACATAGATGAAGCAATATTTCTGTTCATTTTGAAGCATTCCCTGTGAGTTCACTGCTTGTGAGAAATCTAAGAGATTTCTGAGATCCTTTAGTCAAGAATTCCTCCAAATAGAGTTGCTGTATGGTGAGCAGGGCGAGTTTCATCACCCCATACTGTTAGCATGCCTCAGTGATGACTTGAAGATACCAACTCTCAGAGTGAAATGGTACTTTGTTCTTTATGCCTGAGCTGAGACTGAGGATTTCATCCAATGCCAAACGTGGGATTCTCTGAGGGGAAACACTGGTGCTGTGTGAGCCGAGCTCAAACTGCTAGATTCCTCTGAAACCACAGTGTTGCTCCTTTAAACTGTTTAAAAGTCAAGTTGTCTTCCAGGCCCTTGAGTTTTAGTTACAGCTAACTGAAGATTCAGACAAGGATTTAATCTGTGCTATTAAGCTTTTCTCTTTGCAGGTGGCAGAGACATAATGTTGATGTGTATAATAAAGTGAAAAGAAAGGAAGAGTGCACAGTAACTCTATCATAGCATTTTCCAGATATTGCAAAGACAACTCAAGGAAGGAGGTTCAGATTTGAACATTTGTGGGATGGAATATGAAAGTAAAGCCAAACTTTTGCTTCATTCCCAGCATGGTTTGTTAGGATACTGAGTTACTGATTCTGATTTAAAAAAAAAAAAAAAAAAGAAGAAAGAACTGAAAAGCAGCTGTAAAACTTCTGCTCACTTGACTTAATTCACAATTATTTAGGGTTATTTTTGCTTTCAGAGACACATTGAAATATGGGGCTTTATTTTCTTATATTTAATGTTTGCCTTTATAATGAATTGCTGTGCATGTTATGGCATGAATGGTCACGAAGAATCTGTTATATTATTCTACTTTAATAGACTTAATTAATTGCATATGATGACTGTATAAGAAATTAACTAGCTTCACACTGAAATCACTAAGAACAACCCTAGGTTATGTCAGATCAAAGTACTATGGTTTGGAGGTTTTCTTTGCCCTCTCCTTATCTTCTCCTCCCCCAGCACCACCAGTGAAGCTGGTGGTGAGAGCTGTTGTATCTTCAGTCCTGGTGCATTTTGACTGAGGGGAGATACACACCCATTAACTAGCATGGAAATTAGAACAAGCCCTTTTCTACTTAATTGATACAAACTGATATAAGCAGAGAGATATTCTTGTAAACAGTGTCACTGCAAATGGATAACAATTTTTTTTTCAATAGAATTATATAGATCTGAAATTATAAAGATCTCTATAGGTTGTATAGCTCAACAAGCAAGAAAATCCCTTATTCGGCGTGTTTTGGTCTTGATTAAAAGAATCACTGGTCACTGTCTGTATGGTAAAAGTTGTTCATTCATTGTGTCTGAGCACAAATGGAATAATTCTTGAAAATTACACAAAATCATTTTCATGAGCCATATTTTACCATGGCAGAGTTCAATATTTATATTGATTTGCTTAGGGATACCTATTGCAAAAGATTCTATTTTATAAGCAGTTAGACAGATTGCATTTAATAGAAAGAATGTGTTTCATGGATTAAATATGTGCTCAGAAAATAGGAAACTGCTACTTTTTGTATCTCATAAAAATGGTAATGCAACAATTAGCAGGGTCATATTATAAAGCACAGACTTTACTCTAGCTTAATGGATCTGGGGATATGCATTCATCAGCAACGATGGATTTAGCATAAAACGACATGTAAATGAATTGATGACTGATCATAAATTAATTTTAGTGCTGAAGAAGTAATAGAGACACAGCAAGATGCCACTTTATCATAGTATTTTACTGCTCAGCAACATTTGAGCAACTACTTAATGTTCTGTGTGCATTTCTTTTCTAACAGCTTGAATAAATTTGAGAAATTTTTGTGCCTTTCAGCAATATGGAAAGCAAAAAATCCAGAAAGATTGAAAATGCAAACACAAATAAATTTGGCTAAGTGACATAAATTAATTTTTCATTAAATGTTTATGAAGAGCATTAATTATGGTTCGACCTGTGAAGTGCCAAATACGTATGTATGATTTTTACCTTCTTGTGTTTAGTGTTTCCTGCCCCAAAATAAAAATTTTTAAACTTAAGGGTTTATTTCAGGTGTATACATTTAAATATTTGGTCATTTATGGTGAAGTATATTGTAAAGTATAAGACCAGGTCTAATTTTTGAAGTGTGATCATATTTATATTCTGCATTCAGCCCCTTCTATTATTCTTTCTTATTTTAATGGTACAATGACTATTTCCCCTTGTATTCTATCACTTCCACCAAAATCAGTGGACATTCTTTCTTTGTAATCATGACAGCAGTCAGATATATCCAAAAGAGGATAATGTCTTTCTCCTCTAAAGGCTAAAGGAATTCTGTAACTGCTTTCAGCTGAAGTAGCATCAGTCCCCAAGGACTTCATCCATACTTCACAAATCTCAGCAGCCTAGTCCTGTTCCATCAAAAAACGTGCAGAGGAGCAGGGGTTTGATATTAGCGTGTGCTTAATGGTCTTGTGAAGGAAAGCACATAAGCATACACATACAAGTCCCAGTGACATAATTTGTTAACTTTAAACATGCACATAGAGTTTGGAATGAACAGAAAAGTATCTAATGGAATTTTCAAAAGTGTTGGGTTTGTTGTGAGCAGCTTTTACTTCACAAGTACATTAGATTTTTTTTAAAGTAAAGCAGGAGTACACTTTACAAAGAAAAATAGCATTTTTATTGCCTGCAAAATGCCACTAAAAGCAGTATCATGCAGTCCACAAGAAGCTAGCACCTCTATTCCCCTCGTCTTTCCCTGAGAGCAAAGCAGCTTTCTGTTTGCATTAGCACCAAGAGATATTTTACGGAGCAAGAAAACAGAGTTCAACTTTTCACAGAGTTGATTTTGTTCTGCATACAGCATTTACTGCTGCTGTCAGCAAGAGTAAAATTTACAGTTGCCAGAAAGCATAAAAACTCACATGTGCTCTTGGAAAACACATAGTGAGCTTCATGTAAAGGAGAGACTAAAAGCCTGTTTCATTCCATTTCAAAATGCACAGTTGATCTGAAAGAGACGTCAGCATCTCTTATTCTGCCTTTATTCAGAAAGAAACAAATGTGCATCTGATTTGGAAAACAAGAGGCCAGTGGATGCCTTTAACAGTCACCATGTGTGCTACGTTAATGCAGCTGCGTGGTGGCCTGAGGTGCCTAGGCTGGGCTCCAGCACTCCCATGCCTTCTGGGCAATGTCTGCACCTCTGGAGGGCAAAGCAAGCCAGGGTTTTACTGCTGCAAGTTTTGGTGGGGAAAAAATTCTTTATGCAGGCAAACTGAATAGCTCAGGAACCAGTAGAAATAATGTAGAGATTTCACCTTTAGCTACCTGGTCAGATATAGCTGTGGATGCTTTATATGTCTTATGGTGGCTTGCTGACTTCAGCAGTTAAGAGTTTTTCTTCTGCTTCCAGCAACCAGAAGTATCACAGAATCATTGAATCACAGAATGGTTTGAGTTGGAAGGGACCTTTAAAGATCATCTAATCCATACCCTCTGCCATGGGCAGGGACATCTTTCACTAGACCAGGTTGCTCAAAGCCCCGTCCAACCTCACTTTGAACACTTCCAATGATGGAGCATGCACAACTTCTCTGAGCAACCTGTTCAAGTGCCTCACCACCCTCATTGTTAAAAATTTCTTCCTTATACCCAATCTAAACCTACCCTCTTTCAGTTTAAAACCATTGCCCCTTGTCCTGTCACTACAGGCCTTGGTAAAAAGTCTTTCTCTGTCTTTCTTATAAGCCCCCTTTATGTATTGAAAGGCTGCAGTAAGGTCTCCCCAGAGCCTTCTCTTCTCCAGGCTGAACACCCCCAACTCTCAGCCTTTCTTCACAGGAGAGGTGCTCCAGCCTTCTGAACATTTTCATGGCCCTCCTCTGGACCCGCTCTAACAGGTCCATGTCTTTCTTGTGTGGGGACCCCAGAACTGGATGCAGTACTCTGGGTGGGGTCATTGTTTACTTTAGTNTAAAACCATTGCCCCTTGTCCTGTCACTACAGGCCTTGGTAAAAAGTCTTTCTCTGTCTTTCTTATAAGCCCCCTTTATGTATTGAAAGGCTGCAGTAAGGTCTCCCCAGAGCCTTCTCTTCTCCAGGCTGAACAACCCCAACTCTCAGCCTTTCTTCACAGGAGAGGTGCTCCAGCCTTCTGAACATTTTCATGGCCCTCCTCTGGACCCGCTCTAACAGGTCCATGTCTTTCTTGTGTGGGGACCCCAGAACTGGATGCAGTACTCTGGGTGGGGTCATTGTTTACTTTAGTTGTCAACTGTGTTGATGTCCCAGTAAAGCTCATGTTCCTGCGAGAATTGAGCTACACTTCAAGCCTGACAGGCGGTCCCTCCTAACACAGCTGCTGGAGGAGAGGGAAAGGGGAAGCAATCCATGGGCAGAGTGCACTATTCCTAGCCTTGTGAATGCTTGCTGTCCATGG
The DNA here is from genome assembly GCA_013401315.1 of Balaeniceps rex. NCBI lineage: Eukaryota > Metazoa > Chordata > Aves > Pelecaniformes > Balaenicipitidae > Balaeniceps > Balaeniceps rex. The sequence continues at coordinate 62,690 of VYZW01055474.1, forward strand.
GAAGGCAGAAGAGTTCAGGAACTGGTCTTTCCTATTAGCTTTTCAGGGTTAGCCTGAAAAATTGGCAGTCTGATAACAGCACTCTACTTATAATTAAAATTTAGCTATTTTTAGGAAAACCTGGCATGTCTATGAGTGTGTAGAACGATAGGTGTATGCACACTCATTGGAGAGAGCATTATGGGCTTTTGCAGATTTTCAGTATATTTCATACTTAAGACGTGGATTATTTTTTTGGACTGGATGAACTTCAGTCCAGCCCTTCAAAGAGTAGATGAAAAATAGCAACAGTTCCTAGAAATACCCTGAAAGCGTCCCATCCAAATTATCATGTGTATTGTATGTTGTGTAACAGCTGAGTTAGCAAATGGTTAGCAAACTGACAGAGCAATGTGAGCAAATGGAAATTCAAACCTAAGTTCCTTTAAAACATCCATAGTCTCGTGCCTATGATACTGAAAACCACATCTTTTCTGTACAGTATATGTTTCTATATGTCTCTATGTAGAGAGTAGAATGTAACATTCAAAACCCTTGGGCCCTGAAACTAACGAGATACGTGTTGAATTTTTAGCACCCAAGTATCATCCTTTGATATCTGTAGGTGTAGTTATATTTTTATGTTTCAGCTTGTGCTTACATATTTTGCAAAATATGTCGATAAGTGATTGTTTGAAAGTGTCCTCAGCTATAACATTTCGTTTTCTTACATCTTCATGAAGTGTTTTATCTGCAGTATCTTTTTTCATATATCATCAATAACTGTTGCTAAGCCTTTTTACTCTCCATTCTCTATGATGTCCTATCTCACTTTGATTGTTAGTTCAGAAACTGTCTTCTTGGAGGAAATTCAGTTTTAGCCTTCCCTTGCTGTTATCTAGGCTTCCTTACATCTGTCTGCATCAGGTCGAGTCTGGAAAATAAAAATTTTATGTGTCTTCTTGGCAAGCAGAAGCAAACTCTGTCACTCTCTGTTGCACTTAACACACTTTCTGCCTGTCAGACCTCCATAGACCTCTTTGGTTTCTTTTCTTGTATCTTAGGAATGCATGGACTTTTGTTATTATAGCCTTTCATTTTGCTGACATTAAAAGGTTTGGTCACTGCAGCATCACAAAATAATCCATTGTTCTTGGGCTTTTTGGCACAGCGTGCTACTGACTAAATTCCAGTATTCATTTATTGTACTCATGACTTATTTTTGCAGGATATTTTTAATACTTGACACCACCGTTTGTTAATTAGTCTATCAATTTGGTACTAATAAGCAGGCCATTATTGATCTACTAGTTAACAGTTTTGAACACAATAATACTTTCTTGGACATGGATTTAAAAAAGGCTTTGAAGAACATGACTAACACTGCTACACGTCTTATGTACATTTACATAAATTCAGCTGTGCTAACTGAATAGTTAAGTCAGGGCCATGATGTATCTCTCCACCTCTGTCTTCATATCTTTGAAAACCATTCTCTGCAGATTCTCATGGGTCCACTGGACTTTTTTTTTCAACAAATGCATGCCACTGTTTTTAAAAAGCAGATTTCAGGTATTTCAAGACAGGTGCCTGTGCTATCTCAGAACAATATGCTATGTCTACACAGCACCATGCAATGCCATGCAGCAGCTCAGGTCCCAAAAGCAGTCTGGTAGCTCTGCACCTCAGCTGGACTTGGTAACTAATTAGCATGGCTGCCCTGTTCCTGGAGCAAAGCTAGGTACTTGGTGCTAGCTAAGTTTCCTTTGCCTCCTGCTCCACTGCACAGTGTAGGATTAACCTGTGACATTTACGCATGATTTTTAGAAGTACAGAACACCATCAACTCCATCTGAAGCCACAAAAGAAACAGAATTTCAGTACTTTGAAAAAAAATCTGAACTGACCAATAGCATTTGAAAATATATTTTACTACCACATTGGGTAGCTGATCGATGCTTCATGCATTGGAAAAAATAAAAGAAAATATAAATGAAGAGCAAATAAGATAAATCCTTCCCTCACTATTTTACTCTTTACATTTTCTTATGTCAAGATTTCTGTATTTTTTTCATGTGCTTTTTCTGCTATCTGGTTTTCTGACTGCATTTTTATGGCGTTATTATCACTTTCCTCTCCTGCAGTGGTGGTAATCCATAGCTAGAAGGTACCATGAGGCCAGCATTGGCTTAGGAACTGACTCAGTATTAAATTTGAATATATATATTTGCTCTGCTCTTGAATGTTAATTATTTCTAACCTTTTAAAAAAGTAACTTTAATCCGCTAGAATTAACTACTTTAGATCAGCTTTCTTCAGGCCATTAAAATTGCTCATCTATTTTAAGGTTTTGATTGAGAAAATGACATAATGCCAGTCTTGTTCAGGATAGCTCTTGAAGCCCATGTCTGATTTCAGCCATATCTACCAAGACTTACACTTGTGCTGTCCTAAATTAAGACTTCGTTTTGCAAACATCAAACTAGATACTGATATATAGTAAGTCAAGTAAAAAAAAAAAATCACATTCATTTCAATCCCAGGGAAAATCTATTAACTTTCAAAAGAATTATTATGGAGCCTTCACATTTGTAGAGAATATGTGTCATTTTGTTTACAGGATCAAAGCAACACGGAGCAAGCTATGAATGAGATCCCACTTAGCTTTGATAGTGCTCTTTTATACCAAGCTCTGTCAGATAAACTTTGGGTTTCCTGTTGTGAAAGGACATGTTAAGTGGGTCTTTAATCTTTAGATGAATACTGTTCTTTTGTACCAAGCTCTGTCAAATGAATTTTGGGTTTCCTGTTGAGAAAGGACATTTTAAGTGGGTCTTTAAGCTTTAGATGGTCAAAAAATATCAAATGTGCACAACTCACTAGACCCCTACATTTGTTTTTAGGTTCAATGGTAAATGGATGGGGTTCTGCGTCTGATGAGGATCGTAACTTTTCTAGTCATAGATCTAGTGTAGGTAGCTCCTCAGATGACTCGATCTTTACCAGCGGCAGTTTTGCACAAGCACTGGTTGCAGCAGCAGATAAAGCTGGTTTTAGGCTGGATGGAACCAGCCTGACAAGAACAGGTTTGTAGACTCAAAGTTGATGCTTTCTGCATGAAGGGTGTCTCTACCTATTCTTCTCTTCTTTTCAGTGAACCTGCATCTCACACTTGTCTAACATGCATGGAATAAGGTGGATGGAGATATTTTTATCAGTATATTTTAAATGAAACCTTGCATTATGTTTAATTTTTAGTGATTTGAAGTAGTGAATAGCACAAGCTTTTAATCTGCACCTTCAGTCTGCTGCAGTTTCCCTCTGGCTGACTCCGCTGTAGATTTACTGACATATGCTCCGTTTAATATTTCGGTGAAGACATCACTAATTCTGCCATGGTCTTTGATAGTTTCATTTTTTGCAAAATCTCCTCACAATCATTCACATTTCCAGTGATGAACATCATGTTTAAACTATTATCTCCATCCCTGCTCTTCTGTTGCATCTCTTCTTGCAAAAGTGTATTTTTCCATGAAGTTTTTCTAAGCATGGGGTGAATTGGTGTGCTTTTATTGTTATCAGTACAAACTGTTTAAAAGCCNGAATGTATTTGCTTTTGCTTAGTCTTATCAAAATAGCAAAAGTAACTAATTGTTTAAATCCACAAATCTAATAGCAAAGTATGAACTTGGGTCATATTTTTGTTATGCTTTCTCAGCCGACTCCTGCCCACAGGTCCCATAATGTTCCTATCATTTAAAATTTTTTACTATTGGTCTGGTATGAAGTCTATCCTTCAGTAAAAAGTGTGCATTTATGAGAAATGTCTCCACATGTTAGGGCTGAAAACTGCAGGCTTTCTGCATGCAATGACTTCACGGCAAACACTGCCTTTTAGGAACATTAGGAATGAAGAAAAGAATCAATGGCAAAGTCCTATGTCGCCAACAAACTACAGGGTGAACAGCTACTGCTTTTCTTGAATCGCTGGGACTTTTGCCATCGACTTTGGTCAGACATAATCATCCTTAAAAGATAGTCATTTTGCTGTTAAAAGTAACTAAAACCCTCATTTGCTTCTTACACTAGTGGAAAATTGACTGAGTAAATCTGTCTTATCATTTGAAAAAAACAAAGCAAAACAAAACAAAAACTGATGCAGACCTTCACTCACCTACTATGGGCACATTTGGCCAAACTATAATTTAAAATATACTGTTTTGCTTGAAAAGTCTCCTAAACAGTCTTGAATGAAAGGAGCAAATCCTTCCCAACCTTTGTTTTGGTGTTGTTCTTGGCCTCAGGAAAAGCTAATGCAAAGATTCACCCAAAGTTAATGTCACTTGTATCAGGCCATTGAGAAGTACAGTTTCCACCACAAACACACACATATAACAAAAGTAAAGGGCCACACAAACACATAGACACTTTTAAATAAATATAATTTCTTATTGTAGCTATGTAAATGGAAAGTACAAGGAAAGGATGAGTCCTC
>VYZW01055475.1:8939-24317 GCA_013401315.1 Balaeniceps rex
TCAGTATATAAACTAGGGGAAAGCTGGCTGGGGGGCCGCTGCTCAGGGACTGGCTCGGCATCAGTCAGTGGGTGGTGAGCAATTGCATCCTGCATCATTTGCTTTGTATATTCTTTATTATTATATTTTATTATTATTATTACTATTACTACTACTACTTCTATTTTATTTTATTTTATTTCAATTATTAAACTCTTTTTATCTCAACCCACGAGTTTTCTCACTTTTACTCTTCTGATTCTTTCCCCCCCACACCACAGGGGGAGTGAGCAAGCGGCTGTGTGGTGCTCAGTTGCTGGCTGTGGTTAAACCACAAGAGTCCTTTTTGGTGTCCAACGTGGGGCTTGATAGGTTGAGGTAACAACAAATCTGACCAGAGCGCATTAGAACATATTTGTTATAAACATTCATTATATCAGTTTGATAGTCGCTGGTAGCAATGTTGATTAATTTGCTCTCAGAGTTGTTGTGCTTGTTCTCAGAGCTGNTTAATTTGCTCTCAGAGTTGTTGTGCTTGTTCTCAGAGCTGTGTTATCTAACACCTTACTTGCAGTATATGTTCCCTGTTGTGCTGTTTATCATCTCTGGGGGCTGGGTCAAGGTTATCGATTTGCTGTACTGTGTAACGCTGGCTTACGATATGATAAAATGGCTGGTTGTGAGACTAATCTGGTATTTGTACTCAGTATTGCCATCATCTCCGTACTTCAGGAGCCCTCTCTCAGAAACTATTAATAATTACACTTTGTACCTTTTCTCCATGGAGAGACAATTTATGGGGGAAACACCTTTCTTCATCTTCCCCTTCTCCTCCAGACTAGTTACAATAGCTCTTGAGAATTTTGAATATCCTTGGGATGTTCAAACTGGCATGTTCCTGTTGATCCTACTCCTGAATGTGTTTCAGGTCTTGTTTGAAGTTAAACAACTATATAAGAATACCACCCAGAGATCTACCCCAAGGCTGGATAGTTACGAGTGGCAGGGTGTGTGGGATAGAACGGGCAAGTACCTAGGACAGTGGGCACCTCCAATGTTTTGGAACCTCACCCCGATCAAGTGCAGAATGCTGAAAAAGTAGTAAAGTATTTGGAAAAAGTATGCTGCCATCCTAGCAAATCCAGAAGACACAAATCACTGCAACATGCTGGGGCCTGGCCCATGCCTACCAAGCCCTGTTCAACACTATTCAGTACCCCCAAGGGGTAGTTCTTCCCCCCCCTTGGGGAAGAGAAGGTCTCTGGATCTGACGACAAAACGACAGGCACTGCGCCTACTCCAACCCTGGTTGCAGGCACTGAGGTTACTCCAACCCCCACGACAGGCACTGCAGCTACTCCTTGCCTGCTCTGGCATGGGCTTATCTATGGCCACAGACTCTTCAGGGCATCCTGCTCCCATGTGGACTCATCCACAGGTCACAGTCCCTTCGACTTGAGTTTACAATGGAGTTGCAGCCTGTCCAGTACAGCAGCATAGAAACAGCAGCGATGCCTTGGCCATCTACCTGTCCAGGCGCATCGCCATTGATGTTATCAAAATGTTCCCAGGCACAGTAGAGTGAGATGATAAGCAGTACAGCAGTACAGCAACCAGTGAAAGCAAAAAGCAGCCACTAACGAGCACTAGACTAATATACAATAAGGCAAGCAAGCCCCATGGCAAGCACAGAAGCCTGCTGATTAATAGCTAAACAGCAATAACAGCTATAAATTCGATCTAGCACATTTCAATCCAATCTGCTGTTATCTCGAACCCTTTGAGCCCCACATTGGGCACCAAAAAAGGACTGTCATGGTTTAACCTCAGCCGGCAACTAAGCACCGCACAGCCACTCGCTCACTCCCCCCTGGTGGGATGGGGGAGAGAATCGGAAGAGTAAAAGTGAGAAAACTCGCGGGTTGAGATAAAGACAGTTTAATAGGTAAAGCAAAAGCCACGCACACAAGCAAAGCAAACCAAGGAATTCATTCACTACTTCCCATCAGCAGGCAGGTGTTCAGCCATTACAGGAAAGCAAGGCTCCATCACGTGTAATGGTTGCTTGGGAAGACAAACAGCGTAACTCCGAACGTCCCCCTCTTCCTTCTTCTTCCCCCAGCATTTATTGCTGGGCATGACACCGTATGGTATGGAATATCCCTTTGGTCAGTTGGAGTCAGCTGTCCCAGCTGTGTCCCCTCCCAACTTCTTGTGCATCCCCAGCCTACTCGCTGGTGGGGTGGTGTGAGAAGCAGAAAAGGCCTTGACTCTGTGTAAGCACTGCTCAGCAGTAACGAAAACATCCCTGTGTTATCAACACTGTTTTCAGCACAAATCCGAAACATAGCCCCATAGTAGTTACTATGAAGAAAATTAACTCTATCCCAGCCAAAACCAGCACACAGTGTTTGACCACCCTCTCGGTAAAGAAATGCATCCTAATGTCCAGTCTAAACCTCCCCTGGCGCAGCTTTGAACCATTCCCACACATCCTGTCACTGGATACCAGGGAGAAGAGCTCAGCACCTCCCTCTCTGCTTCCTCTCCTCGGAAAGCTGTAGAGAGCAATGAGGTGGCCCCTCAGCCTCCTTTTCTCCAAACTGGACAAGCCCAAAGTCCTTAGCCGCTCCTCATAGAACATTCCTTCTAGCCCTTTCACCAGCTTTGTTGCCCTCCTCCGGATGCATTCAAGGACCTTCACATCCTTCTTAGATGTGCACACTGTGCTTCCAGAAATGCACACAGTGCTCAAGGTGAGGCTGCACCAAGGCTGAATAAAGCAGGATAATCACCTCTTTTGACCAGCTGGTGATACTGTGTTTGTTGCACCCCAGGATGTGGTTTGCCCTCTTGGTTGCCAAGGCACGCTGCTGACTCATATTGGGCCTGCTGCCGACCAGCACCCCCAGATCCCTTTCTGCACGGCTGCTCTCCAGCCACTCCTCTCCCAATTTATACTTGCGCCTGGCATTACTGTGTCCTAGGCGCAGAATTCGGCATTTCGACTTCTTAAATTTCATCCCATTAATCATAGCCCAATGCTCCAATCTATCTAGATCCCTCCGGACTTCTTCATGGACAGAACATTTCACTTGCTTTTAGAGCATCAGTACTTTTTGAGACAACCAGAATTTGTCTCTGTTTGCATGGAATAACAAAGTAGGGTGTTGTTGTGATACACAAACTGAGAATAAGGAGCTTTTCATTTGTCATGGTAATATCTGGATGGCTTTAATTTTTTTTTTCTGTAATTTTTTTTTAACAGCAGATGTTGATGAGACCTATGGATATTATTGGGATTATAGTTACAAAATACTTAATGTCTGTATGTTTTTCAGAGACTTATCCATGGTTCTTCTTTGATCACAGCTATAAAAATGGAAACACATTTGAAATTAATTTTTTCTTGATATCTGCCACTCATCATAACTGCATAATGTAGTCAAATGTGTAATGCAATTATGATATCTCTTTTGCAATCATCCTTATTCCATGCTGGACAAAATGAACTTTCCATTAATAATATTTCAAGCTTCATGCTGTATAAGACTTTAGAAACATTATATATTTTTGCCTTGATTTGAGAACAGAATTACAGTTGTCCCACATATGGATGTAAGTAAAAATAAAACAGTTTTGGATCCACAACAGTCCAATTTCAGGGCTACTTTTTAAACGGCACAGACATTCAGGGTGTGATTCAGGTGCCTAAAAGTATGCATCCAGTACCACTTTAGATGCCTTAGCATATCCAAGATATTGACATTCTGCTGGCAAATATGACACCAAAGGGGAAACTATGAACTTCTGGAATCCTTGAGCATTTAAAATGACACTGGACAGCAAGGTTTAGGCAATCAAATCCTACCTTACAGATTTCTTCTATGTGTGTGATAAAAATCTAACTCTGAATAATAACTGCTGAATAATAACTTACGTTTGCATGTTTTCCCATCATTACGAAGCCTGTATCCTTCAAAACACTGACAAGTATAAGATCTCTCGCCATTTACACACAAATGTTCACAGCCATGATCACTCAGAGCACAATAGTCAACTCCTGTAGGGGCAATTGAAGTTATTAAAAAAATTAACAAATAATGAATCAATTATTTTTCATCTCTTGTATTTGCATGGCATATAAGCAAGTAAACATAAATATATTGAACTGCTTAAACAATAATCCAGTTCCTTATATGATAATATACATATAGCTTCAATAAAATGTAAGAGGGCCTTGTGGTGTACTTTCCATTGGTTACTTTAAGCAGAGTTGAGAAATCATACTTTCCTATGCTTAACATAGCTCAACAGAGTCCACGTCTCAGTACTTACAAATTGAATTTTAAAAAAAAAAAAACAAAACCACTTTAGCAATGATTTTATATAAGACAGTGGCAAAGACATAAAAGCTACCTTGTGAACCTTCTTTAAATACAGGCTCTAAATGGCCCGATGTGAAGGTGGCAGTCCCCAGAACTCACTTGTGTGCCTGACCCAGCTGCTGTGGCAGCAAGCAGAAAACCTCTCAGGGACCTCAGTGAGCTTTGGCTTAGACTATTCAAGCTTTTGCAAAGAATTGCAAATGACAAGTACTGTCAAATATGGCCCATTTTTCATCTCAAATTTCTTAAGTGTTTCTTCTCTGTAATACAAAGACATAGGACCCCTGGGATCCTGCAGGCAGCACTTGCTATCGTCTATCGGCTACACACACAGTGTCACTCATTTTTTTGTAATTAGTTGTCAGAGTAGAAATCTGTTTACCATTCAGGTGTTCCCACAGCTGTCTTAAGATACTTATGCCTGTGTACATGACACCAAAATTGTAATTCCCAGATGTTTTCCCATTAGGAGTCATGTGTGTTAATCCCTTCCATTCAACTGCTCATTCAGGAAATCCCAAAGTGCGAAAACTCTTTTCACGATAGCGTAAAAATGTCCACAAGGTTTCAACAACTCATCTGGAGCTCAGGAATAGGACAAATCTCTTTCCTAAATATATATGAGGAGAGGGGTATGCTGGCAAGAAGAAGAGCTATTCAAAAGGGGTCAGTTTCATTGCATGGAGGGATTCCAGAAGCCACAGCACTGTTTTAATGCTGCTGATAGGTCTCCAAGTACAGCCTGGAGGAAAATAACTCAAGAGTGAAAAAACACCTTTTTTTACTAAAAAGGAAAAGGGATTTTCCATTTGCAAGTTGATAAAACTCCATAGTTTGGCTGTTTCTAAATTTCCAGTGGTTCTTTTAGATAAATGTCTAGATAAATTGTTTCTAGCAGACCCTATCGCTGTTACATGTACACTAGTTCTGCTTTTGCATTACTGTCTGTCCCCTTCTAGAGAGCTGCAGTTGCAGACACAAGCAAAGTCTGTCAAGGATATGGATGGGGCAAAAAAGGTTAGTATGGAGGCAAAGACAACATTAAAGACAAAGACAAATTGCCTTTGCTGATTTGCCTCACTTCCCCCTAGATCATTTTTGTGACTGAGCACTTGGATTTGGCTTCTGTTAAAACTGTGTTGCCTGAGTGCAAGAAAAGGAGCAAACTCTGGAGCTTTTCCAACACCGAACAACCTTGAAAAATAATGTACATCCAAAATCTGCAGAAAAAGTGGCCAAAACCCTCTCATCAAAGAGGTCCAGGAAAAGTCAACAGGCAAAATGCATTCACATTTCTCTTTTCCTGGCCCTTTCTATATATTATTTTTCCAGTGAAGAAGACAATTCGGCTATTTGCGAAACTGCAATGATTCTCAATGATCATTAGATTTATAAAGGATGGAGAGCTGTCAGGACAGCTTTTGTTCACTTATTAAGGGTTCCCATGCAAAATGTAAAGCTCAGTGTGGGACTCTCACTTCTCCTGCCCCAGGTAAGCTGATGCAGTTTGCCTGGGGGACACTGCTGTCAAGATGACCTGTCAGTCAGACACATTTGTCATGTGACTGAAAAACTGTCCTCAACACCTGGGGATGAATAGATCTTCCAAAACTTTTCTGAATATGTGAGGATTTACAGTTATCTTGACAAGTATCCTTTCCTAAGTCCTTTTTCTGTTTCTGCTTTCAAATCGTGATTAAAGTATTATCAAAATGCAGACTGTAAGAATAAATTGAAGGTACGTCCTCTTCCCTGTATGAAAACAGAAACTTTCCCAGGTGAGCTGAGATCAAGGAGGTTCGCACAAGACTTACGTGTGCAGGTTTTTAGGTCCTCATTGATGACAAATCCTTCAGAGCACTGACAGACATAGGAGACATCAGTATTTAGGCACAGTTGCTCGCAGCCATGATTGCTTTCAGCACAGTGGTCCACTCCTATTGATTTGTGTTAGTAATTGAAGAAATCACATCGGAGCCTTAGATACATACACTATGACACTGTAGTTAGTACACGATGCCTTTGCAGAGCAAAGGAAAAAGATCAGTACAGCTTTTTATTTATGCAGTATCCCCACCTATTTGAGTAACAACACCTAAGTGAAATGAATACAACCACCCCACTTGACAGATAACAAACTTGATGAAGTGCAGATCTCCCTTGCCAAAAATCACAAAGGGAAACTAACATGAAGTGGAGTGAAGGGAGAACCTTGAAGTCCTGCCTGGTCTTACCTGCAGAATCATGCTTTCTCTCTTTAAAAAGCAACTCTCTTTTGTTCACCGTAAAATTTTCTCAGTGGGAAAGTATGAATATTAGTAACTCTTGAAATAGAAATTATGGCTTTCCAATTACTCCACAAACAGTAAATTCTTTTTCAACAGGATGAGAAATCACCAATTTAAAACTTTAACCTGCCAAGACGTTCAAGCAGATAAAGCCTAGTGGGGGACAGATACAAATTACGAGTACGGGAGTGTCTTATATGTTCCTTTTCTTTGATTCTCCTATTCCTATTCCAAGTAAGATAAAATGAAATTTTTTTTTTTAGTCTTGTATGCAACTGATTGTGTGAAAGATGAACGGTGGTGGAAGGGGGAGAGAGGTGTGAATTGTTTAAAAATTATATAGTCTCATAGAATGGAGAGCAAAGCAGTAGGGTGAGATACGTGCACTTGCAGATGTACTATGTAATCTGCTGACTCTGTAAGTATAGAAAAAGCACATTTTAGGAAAAAAGCTTTACACTGAACTTCCTCATAATATTTTATTGCCAACTTGTTAATGGCTATTTTTAGTTATATAGGCCCAAATCACTTTAGCTTAACTTGATCAAAAGTAGTGGAGTTCCCTCAGACACAAACACAGTCTCATATGTCTCTATTTGCAAATCATTTACAGATGTGAACAGGCATGTCTGCAGCTATTTGTTTACCTGAAAATAATCTATACTTAATGTAAAATTACTTAGTTCTAAATATTGCTGTTTATTAGTTTATTTAACTAAGCAACGAGTTTGCAGAAATTGGTCCAAATTTACCATTATACATAGATGGAGATAATGTTGGATCGAAAAAGGGTTTTACTAGCTAAAGCAAGTTCCAGCTGGAACATTCTCCTTTTTCCAAGAGTTTACATCATCATGAAGAAGCTTGTGTAACTTCTCAGAGCACACAAAAAATGTGGAAAAAAAAAAGAAAATACCCACCCCCCAGTATTCTCTGTGAAAAATTGCATCTGTTTGGCACCGTCTTTTACAATACAAACACACACACTAACATGAATTTTAACATTTAAGTACTTTGGGTTCTCATGCAGAATCTTTTAACACACTCTTTCAAAGAGTGGAGTAATCACAAAGCTGCTAATTATCAGGCTTTAGAAATCAGTACAACTAGAAATTTGGTCATCATGTGTGCTTCACTACATATGTAAAAAAAAATGTAAGAAGGGGAAGGGACAGGGGAAGGCTCAGTATTTTTAAGAACAATGAGTGTCTTGGGTTATATTAATTTTTAGGTATTCAATTTGCGATAGCCTAAAACCATAACTGTTAAAAAGTTCTGAGCTCTTGCAACACATCCGAGTTTCCTTAAATATGGCTTTATCACAAACAGTTTATTTAAAAATAATTACTCCCTGGACAATCAACTTTTTTTTTAATTTCAGTGACTGAGTGTTCCTTTGGAAAAATATGCCATAAGTACACCAGGGAAAAATGCTGCCAATATTTTAATGATGTGCAAAATGATTCTCTGCAATAAAGTATCTTCTAAAAACTGGGTGACATCAAGTGGGCAATGTTGGGTTTTTCTGGTGCAACACTGATCCTTCGTTTAGTAACATTCTTATTAAAAGAGGACATTTTATCGAACAGATCACTGAAAGTGTAAACATATAGAAGGGGGAAGTCTCTACATATCTCCACATATCATCATACCTCAGTATCAGGTGTGCTGCAGTTTACATAGCCCACAGCAATGATACGGATGTTCAACGGTAAGCACTACCTTTGTGTTAGACACCTTGGCTGAACATATTTTCCCAGTTATTTGGATTGGAGAAGGTGATGCTTTAGCTCTCTAATGGATCAGGGATCTCACTATAGCATTACTTCACTAGGCCTGGCTCGTGGTGGACTTTACAGGAACATAGGTTTGCGTAGCTCAGAAAGATCTCAAAAGGGACCCAGGAGCGTTTTCTCAGTCTGTTCACACCTCGCCCCACTGCAGTAACTGGTCGCTGCAGTTCAAGAGACACACTCATTTCTGCACCTATTGCCATCGTGCTGTTGGGCGTATCCAGGATGACATTTGCACGCAAATGACTCTTCCAAGTTAACACATTCACGTTCACGGTCATGCTGACCTAAAGCACAGAAGTTTACTTCTGTGGAGAGAAAAGCAGTGAGGAATTCAAGCCAGCCATGACGGTTTCTGAAGTAAAATGACTTAGAAAAACTCACTTTTCTTAAACGATACTGGATTCTGTGCTTTGGACACCTGTTAAAGCTGATAGTGAGCTGAGGATCTGAGAGTGGATTGCAAATACGTGGCTATGCAAGACTTCACTTTGACTCCCATAGACTTGCTCCTGTAGTCATCAGAAGTCATGCGTCGTGGTGAAGGAGGAATGCCTGGTGATGCATTCTCCCTGATTTATAAAGAGGGCATATATGCAAATGTTCTGCTTTATTTTACAAGCTTATTTAACATGAGCCTTTTTATAACAAGATTTGGAATAGGAACTTAACCCTGGAAACATCACCAGGTTTACAGCCAAATCCAAAGCCTCCTAAGGTTAAGGAAAAATACCCCAAATAGGAATTACAATTTGCCTTTAATTCGCAATTACATCCTTGGCAATAAATATTCTACACAATGTTGTTCGTTTGCTCCTATACTCACCAAGGCACATCCAATCTACAAAAACCTGAATGTATTAAAATACCATATAGATAATGAAAAACAGAATAGCGTGGATTGCTGTAAAACAGCACTGTGTAGACAAAGATGCTTCATGAGAACACATCTTTAAGACTGAAAGTTCCAAAACCAGATAAATTTTATGAGCGTCTAGAAATATAATTATGTTGCTCCAGGCAAGTTTCTTATTCATAAAATATCAGCAGTACAATTCTCCCCCCCAAGAACTGAGTCACCAGGCTAGTTCATTTTGCTGAATATATTCTCCTTAAACTTTAACAACATTACATTGAAAATCTGCTGTGATTCCAGGCCCCCACTCAAGAAGAGCTGTAACACGAAAGTCTTTTTAAAGTAAATAGTATGTGTGATTGGTTTAGAACCTTGACATTGCTGAGGCTGTTTTTACAATTTTTTTTAGGAAACTGTGGGGTTTCGTGTGTGACTTTAAGTTGATTTTAATAGCTACATTACCTACCCAATACTTTCCCAAGCTAATGAAATACATCTGTCCTTGGCTAAACCAACTTGGCAAAGCATGGTGAAATTTTTTATTTTTAAAGCTGTTTGTGTCACTACAAGACAAGGTCAGAAAGTTTCAAATAAGTAATGAACTTATTGTTTTTGAGCCACTCTGGTGTCTATATTACTCCTCAGGTTTCCATAAATCTCTTCAAAAACTATCTAATATACAATCTAGGCTACAAAACAGCAAACAGTATATTTTTCCAGCATGACTGGCTCAGTTAAAATTCAAGTTTATAAAGAAACATTTGTTTCAACCTTAATTATAGAGAAAACTTTCATCCTTTCAGAAGGGAAACCATTCACAGCAGGTTTAAGAAATAAAAGCAGATGAACTTTATTATGTCCAAAGGATTACTCACTTCTGCATGTTTTTTTATCTGGATTAAGTCTAAACCCTTCTTGGCATTGACAAAAATAGGAATCATCTGTATTAACACATTCCTGTTCACAGCCATGGTCCTGAAGAGCACAATAGTCTGGTCCTAAATGGGAAAAAATTGTGTCAGTGAGGAATATAATTGCTCAGAAATAAGCTCAGTAAAAACCAGTTACTTTGTTTTCTTTTCTTTAGCCTTTTTTTTTGTAGGCACCATTCTGACTTTTTCCCATATTGTTTCAAACTACTAAAAGAAAATGTTCCTTTTTTCCAAATATCTGCTATACTTAGGTATACCTGATATGTATATGCTTCAATGAATTATTTGAGAACACATGTACTACATGCAGTAGAGAAGTTAGAATCTTAAATATTTCTTAACATTTTGCAGCTAAGTCTTATATGTTGCCTCATCAAAATTGCCTCTTTATTTTACTCAGAGCAAGTTAGATATGATCTGTAATAGGTACACAAACATGCTTTTGAATGCCATTCATTAGATCAAAGCAGGACAATCAGGTCACCAGGAGCATTGGTGTTTTAACAGCTCTGGGTGTTTGCTACATAGTTCTTCCATTTTAAATGCTCATGAAAGGGAAGACAAGCAAAGTCTAGAAACAGCTACTACTTGTGTATAAAGTACCTTATAAAGGAAAGTAATTGTGCAGTAAGCACTGGGATATTTACCATATAGTGTTTACCACTATTGATGAAGTCAAAGAACCCAGCATTCACTTAGATGCAGTGTCTGGCCAGCACTTAGTTTTATATCAGTGGAGTTAATTTATATTAGTGAAAGAATGGTCTTAACCCCTCAGCACTGCTAAAAATAGATAAACAAGTCATAAATCAAGACAGTCACATTTTATAAGACATCCAGGCACCTTTGAACACCTCATTACACAACCTGAAAACTGACATTCAGAGGTTAATTATTATTTCCAGAGGTAACTGGCTTCCTGAGGCATGAACTGTTCTTTCCTTGTATGTGTGGCTGCCTAATGCAATTGAGCCTTTATATATGATGAAAGCCCTTAGCAATAATAAACCACCTGTATTTTCAGGAGAAACAAAGTGGAATGTGACTTTCTAAGAAAACCTGAGAGGAGTATTTTATCATTTATGAACTCCACTTCATGTATTTATAGAACATTTCCTTTACCAAAGCTCTCTTCGAGCCACACATAAAGTACTCTGCTCTGTTGGCAGGGTTGCCCTCGTGAGCCGTGTTCCTTGTATTTCATTCTAAGAAGTTTGGAGTAATTCCCAGAGAAAACATTTGTCAGATATGCATGACCGTACTGATAACATTTACATTTTCAAGCTTTTCTTTGCAGCCATAAGCATGACAGCTTACTTTCTATTTTTAAAGGAAAGCCAGGATTCTGAGATAATCACGAGATCTTGGAAGCTGGTGCCCCAGGCCCAGGTTCGCTTGCTGATGCAGAGATCTGGTATGGCATGGGTGTGAGTCTTGGCTAGTTGGCAATCAACCCTAAGATTCAGTATGTAAGCCAAGTATGTAGAAATTTATCTTAAAGGTTTTAAATTTACAAACATTTTAAACCCAGTGATCTGAAGTTTGTTTCTTCTTGTTGTTTATGCTGACTCAAAGGCAGCATGATTCACAACATATGGGAGCTAGGGCACACTTTTGCTCTGAAGAGCTCTCATGCTGTCTTGACTTTCACAGCATTAAGGCTACACAGTTCTTTCATTCATGCTTTATTTTATTAGCAAGGCTCAGAAGATACCAAGTGTAAGGAAAAGTGGCTTAGTAAGTTTTATTTATGCTTAGATTCAGGACATGCATCTTGAAAGAGAATGATTTGACATAGTGTTTGCTCACTCCTCCCTGACTACTCCTCCTGAATCAATCTCTATGGCCTACCATGTCCAGTCACTTTGATTTTTCCCTAATTGCAACCTGATGGAATTTTCTCCCTTAATTTTAAACTAATTTAAAGCATTTACAACAAAACAGAATGCAGTTAACATGGCAGAGATGCACAGAGCTGTGAGAAGCCTTGTCTGTGGTCTCTGCTCCTTGGCTTGGGAGCTGCATTTAATGTCAGGCTTTTACCTTTGGTTCTTCCCTGAGCTATGTTACAGGTACGCCTGTGCCTAGCCTTGCATTTTGCTGATCCTGACCTGCTGACTGGCTGACTTCATTTCCTGAATTGACCTTAGACCTCTCTTGACTCTATGGACTTGTCTGGTGATCATTGGACTGTTGGCTGATCCTGGTTGCTGTCATAGGACCTGTTTTGTTCTTCTTCTTTGGGTACTGTGGGACCAAAGGCCTCATCAGAGAGATTACTGACCCTGCTTGCCTTGTAGCCATCCTTGGCTCCCAGCTTGCACTGGGAGCAGTTCCTTGCACTCCCAGCAGTGTACTTTTGTGTTATATGTTAAAGATCTCCTCCATTCCACAAAGACCCAACATGAAACCATAGATGTGTCTGCTGAGAGTTTCTGGTCAAGATCAGATGGGAAATGACACTGGGAATGTGGTGGTGGAGTCTGTTACCCCATGTGACCAAAAGGATGTAGTGAATAAGGCTTTCTACAAACAGATAGCAGAAGTCTCCAACTCATAGGCTTTTGTTCACACTGGAAATTTCAACAAGACAAACACCTACTGGGAGGGTAAGACATCGTTGTGCAGGCAACTCTAACGTGAATTCTTGAGGAGGTGATGTTCTTCTTGACTTACTGCTGTGACCATGAGATGACTGAGTTCACAATCCAGAAGGCTGGCAGGGGAAACAGCAGTATTTGGACTCCATATTTAACAAGCTCAGATTTCAGCTTATTCAGGGAATTGCTAGGAAGAATCCCCTGGGAAAGAGCCAAGAAGAGAAAGGATGCCCAGGAGAGCTAGATGATTTTTAAAGAAAACTTGCTAAGAGCTCAGGAACAAATGATGCCATTGTACTGGGAAATCTGCTTAGAAGATCAAAGAGCTTTTCAGTGAACTGAAACACAAAGAGGGAAAATAGTAGAGGGAGACAGAAGGACCAAGAAAAAAAGAGGAGTATAAAAGCATTGCTTAGGTACTTTGGGACAAAAATGAAGCCCAGCTGGACCTATTACTACTGAGGTACACTAAGGGTAATAAGAAGTGAGTCTCCAAATATGCTGGTATTTTGGTATAGCAAAAAGAAAGTCACAAAAAACGTGGATCTTTTGGCTGGGGGAACAACCCAGTGATGAACAATACAGAAATGGCTGAAAAAAATAATGCCCTTTTTATTCCTGGTTCTCACAGATAAAGCCTGCTCCTAGATTCCCATGTGTACCAGCACAGTTTGGGAAGCAGAGGGGCTAGCAACATCAGTTAGAGACTACTTAGAGAAACTGGATATACACAGATCCATGGGATGACTGGTATTTGCCTGTGGGTGCTGAAAGAGCTAGGTGATGTGACACTACTGTCCATCATGTATGAAAATTCATGGGGACCAAGAGAGGTCCCTGATAACTGAAAAATGCTAATGTCACACTCACCTTTAAAAAAAGGCAAGAAGAAAGACCCAGGGAACTATAGATCAATCCACATCATTTCAGTCCCAGGAACATGGGGCACATCCTCTCAGAATCAATTTCCAAATACATGAAGGACAAGAAGATTATCAGGAATAGTCAACATGGATTTACCAAGGGCAAACCATGCCTGACCAACCCATTCACCTTCAATGATGAAATGACTGCATCTGTGAACAAGGGAAGATCGGTGGATGTAATACACCTTGGCACTAGTAAAGCTCTTGATGCTGCCTGCCACAGCATTCTCATTTGGAAGCTGAGGAAGTATAGGCTGGAAGAAAGTACTGTTATGTGGGGTGAAAATTTGCCAGGCCACGAGCCTCAAAGGATAGTGATCAATGGCTTCATGTCTGGCTGGTTGCTGATAATGACCAGAGTACCACAGGGGACAGTACTGGGGGTCACATTGCTAAACATCTTCATCAGTGACATAGATGGCACAAAGCGCACCCTCAGCAAATCTGTGGGTAACACTAAATTAGGGACAGTGACTGAAAGCAAATAGCAGAACTTCAATACAGAGAAACCTTGATAAACTTGATGATTGGACCAGAAGATGTCTTATGAAGTTCAGCAAGAAGAATTGCAAAGTTCTGCATCTGGGTTGGAGACACCCCATAGTTTGTACAGACTGGGAAGTGACCTGCTGTCAGGGAGCAGCATGGGCCAGCTGCTCCCTAAGGGAAGGGTAGCCAGGAGCCAAGGGCGATAATACAGCTGAGCAGGGTAGGGGCCTTGCCAGACAGGCACTGCCCTGCAGTACCCAAGTAAGGTGAGCAGGGCAGGCCTGGAAATGGTAGCCAGGTTTAACCAGAAGTCCAGATCATCAGACAAGTACATGCTGCTGAGGCAGGTCTGAGGTCCAGCCAGGAAGCCAGCCTGCATGTCAGGATGAGGTGAGGCCACTCCTGTTGAGGGCAGCCAGGGTCTGACACGGCCCAGTGATCGCTGGGCAGGTCCACAGTGGCAGGGCAAGGCCGTGGTCAAGATGGGAAGTCAGTCTGCAGGTCAGGTTCTGGATCAACAAGGGCTATTGCCAGGCCCAGCTGGAGACTGCACTTGACATACTTCGTCCAGTTCTGGAGCAATCCCTTCCCTTCTCCCCCCAGTTACAGGGAACAAACTGAAGAGGGCTCAACAGAAACCTACTGCTGGGACATAGTGCACCTGACTTGTGCAGAGAACTTGAGGAATCTGGTCTTACTGAGTTTGATGAAAAGGAAGGTGTCTAACTGCAGCCTACAATTACTTCTTGTAGGTCATTACAAAGGTGATGGAGCTGAACCCTTCTTGGTAGTGCCAGATGGTGTAACAAGGAACAATGGTCACCACCTGTGGCTTGGGTGATTCATGTTGGACATGAGGAAAATGTTTTTCACTAGAGGGGTAGTGCAGCAGTGGAACAGGTCGCCCAGAGAGGTGGACTCTCCACTGGAGCTCTCTGAGACTCAACTAGACAAAACCATAGCTGACTCGATCCACAGTTTGTGGCAGTTCCATTTTGAAGAGGAGGCTAGAGCAGATGACTTCCAGAGATCCTGTCCCACCAGCATTTGAACGCTTTCGTGTTTCCAACATAAAGACAGCAGCACATGTATAGTCAGGACCCTAAATTTTAGGAAAGCAAACTTCC